>JAUZNK010091470.1:0-12466 GCA_035046665.1 Euphysa ruthae | reverse complement strand
ATACATATATATATATATTTATAATGTGTATATGTATATATGAAATATGTATATATGAAATATGTATATATGAAATATGTATATATGAATATATGCATATATAAATATATATATTTTACATAAATATTGCATTTTACTATTAAAATTGAGTTTTTATATCTTATTACTCCACAGAGTAAAAAAATAGAAAATATATCACTAAATTACCTGTTTGTCCTTTCCCAAGAACATTCTGGAGAATGTAGGGTCCAACCCCTCGTACGTCACTCATTATGCCACCATGTTGAAACAAATATAATATTTTGCTCTAAGTTCACCATCACTTAGAATAACATTTTAAGATTTAATGTAACCTATTATAATTTTTCTATATCTTAAAAATAAATGTAAAAACTCCTCTTAAATTCTAATGAAAGAAACGGCTTTTCTAGAAAAAGTGAGATAACCATAAACATGCAAATAAATAAATTCCCTATAGATCAAAAGAGATGTAAAATTAAAACCACATTTAGCCACATAAGCAATGCAAGTTTGAAAGAAATATTTGTTAAACTTTATCATTAATTTCCACTAAAACCAGAATAAAGCTACATTTAAAAAGAAAACATTATCTGATTGAAGTCTTTCTAACTCAAAGAGCAATGTAAACAAAAAAAAGAAAGAAACGTATTTTATTTTAATATTAGCAACTGTAAAATAAACGTCACTTACTTTAAAACAGCTATTTTAAATTTGAAAATTTAAACAAATATGATGCAATGACCATTTGTTTAGATTTGACAAAAATGATAATGAAAACACCAAACCTAAGTTGTATCATAGAAAACAGGAGAATAACTAAATAGACATCAAGTTATCAAGCGCTCTCACTTTCTATGGGAAAAAAAATTAAGCCATGTCTTCTTTCCATTTCTTTTTTTCTTTTTAATTCTACTGTAAAAAATTATTTTGGATTCCAAAAATAAAAACTTAAAGCTTAAAGATATCAAAAGGATTTTAAATAAAGTCTTACAGGGTAACAACCTTGTAAAAAATAATAGGAATTGCTAAAAGCAAAAAGTAGGAAAAATAAAATTTTGATAAAATTACATTATCACTCAAATTGCATACTTTATAATTTCACTGAAAAAGAAAAAATAAAAGAAAAAACAGCGACATTTAATTGACCAATGAACTCTTTTACATAAAACAATTTTTGTTAATTTTATGTTTTTATTACCTTTTTTTCTTTTTGTATGTTTTTTACAAGTCAAGTCTAATTATAACACAAACTATGAGCAAGCTAAAAGTTTATTGGGGTAATTTTTCAAGTTGAATTTAGGAAAACCTAAAATAATTTGACTAAGACTATAATATTAATCCTTATGATAAATTGAGATATTTCTATGGCCTACACAACACAAGCATTGAATGAATGAAAGCAAAGTTCTTGAAAGCCACAATAAACATCTTCTGTAATAACGCTGATTCATCAAATTTTTTAACAAAGCCATCTATTTACTACAAGAAGCTAAGTAATTTAAAAATTGAATGTCTCTATAAAAAATTGAAGTTATAAGTAGTGGGCCAGGTAATACTTTCAAAAGAAGAAAAGCTTGTTCAATGAATTGAAAGTGGCTTCTATAAATTGAACACATTACATATTATAAGCAAGAATTTTTTATGGTTGTGCGGACTAATATAAAATGCACTCAGTTTCATCATGGCATTACATCTAAGACGAAGTGACCAGAGTGGAAAATCTAGCTTGAATATAATTTTGTATATATAGCTCTTTTTAATATGCAAAATAAACAAGCAATTTTTTACTAGCTTTTAGTAAAATGAAGCCACTTTAGTTGTGGACAATGTGGACAAGGACTGCTAAAAAACTCATTCATCTGCAGCAACATCACATTTTCTGGGAAAAAGAGTGCATTTTACATATTTAAAATTTATAGACTTATATATACATACAATAGACAAATTGACACAGCCACAGCCTTCTAAAAAAATCTGGAATTTCAAAAGAAAGAAAACCTAAAGAGTTTACTAAAAGATACCCAGGAAAATATAAAAGCAAGTCTTCTATCATTTCTTAATAACAAATTTCAAAAAAAAAAAACCATCACAGAAAGTAAAGAGGCAAATAAATTAACTGAATAAACACAAAACTTCTATATAGGATATCATATTTATTAGCCATTTACAGTTACTTAGAACCACTCTAAAAGCAAAGGGGTATTAACAGCAAAATGGCTAAAACCCTAGAAATATCCTGCCCAAAAAACTTCAAGACACCTACTAAAAACTTTCCAAGAGTTTGAAGGTGAATTTAGCTATGTATATACACGAGGTAACAGTAAAAGATCCTTTATCAGAACTTTGGAAAATTAGATAGAAGGCAAAAAATGAAAGCTTTCATCCGTTTATAATATGGGTGAAACGATAAGCCCAAGGGTACGACTTTGCCTATGAATCATAACAATTTAATTTAACAAAACACCAAGCGTATTTGGTGAATACATCATGAATATATGAAATTTAAATGATGACTGTTTTAACTTTCTTTGTTTAACAAATAAAAGAAAAAAAAGAAGAAGAATTATAAAGGAAGCTTTTGACAAATATCAGTTTTATTTTTTTTTTTTTTGGTAGATTTTTAAATCAAAAATCTATTTAACAGTGTTTTATTGCCATCATTATTATTATTGCTTGTTTACTTTTATTATTATTATATATTTTTTATTATTATTGTGAACTTTTTCAGCAAGCATTTCAAATAAAATAAATTTCTACTTCAAGACTTAAGTTTTGGTAGAATATGTAGCAGTCCAATATAATCATTTGACGAAGTGATTAAACAAAGTTTATACTGCTGTTCTCTCCTTACTTCTATCTCTTCTTAAAACCAAACTATGTGAATTCCAGAAACTTCCGCACAACTTAATTGCAATATTCAGTTACCATTATCTTTTTGGCTATCATCTCAGTAAAACCTTGGAGCTTAAACTGTGAATACTGTAACGCTACCGCTTTTTATCGCAATTTTAATCGAAATTATCTGGTTACCAACTCAATTTACATTAACAACTTTGAAAATCAACTTTTCAGTCAAAAATAATTTTGCTAAATCCAAAATAATTTGCATTGTGTGGCCTTACTTGAAATTATTTTGATTGAATCTTCTTTCTATCTAACATCTTGAACTCAATATAAATACTAAAATTTCAGTTACTTCTCCTAGTCTACGTGGTGACATACCATACATTTAAGCTGCAGAATCTAAATTTGAGTCACTTTCTATTTTTATTTAATGCAGTTTTTAAATAACAGTCTAGTCATCATTACGTCTAAAGAAAACACTTTTGTGTGCTACACAATTTATCTATAGTATTCTGGACCTTTTAATGCCATTATGAAATCTTGTTTGTAATCAGTTATAATTTAGCAGGATTTTTTCAGCCTAATGATCTTTCTGACACTAATTGTGGACAAGAGTGGCATTGTTATTGTGACATTATTTATAGGTTATTGACGATCAAGGCTTAATAGTGATATAAGGTAACTTAAACCCTTTTAGGTAACCAAAACAGTATTTAAATGATTTATTTTTTGAAATTAATTTTATAATGTGAAATATTTGGTTGTTGTAAATATTTTAGCCTTGGTTAAAAACCACTACTAGGCAGAAAGCTAAAAAATATTAAAGATACAGCAGGTCTTAAACAAACTGAAAAAGATATTGGTTAACATTACACTTAAAGGGTTGGAGATTATAATATGAATAAAAGTAACTAGAATGCAGAGAGTTCCACAAGTCCAGCAAGCAGTATGTGGGACGAAACATGACAAAAGTTTTTAATTTTTTTTTTTTTTAATTTAAGGACCTGTATCTTTAAAAGATTGGTGTCAGATGAGAGCCTTGTGGTCCTTGAGAAAAAAACCAAAGAAAAGATGTTATATTTTCAAATCAAAAGAACAGCGTCCATGGAAATACTTATAAAATAGTGGTAAAAAAGATACATTTCTGGGATGGTCAAGTAACTGAAGATTTGAACAAAGATCAGGACCAATAAGGTTGAGTATATATTTGTTTCTGAGTTCAGTCAAGAAGATGTAGACATACAGTAGAGGCTCCCACCCTACAGATGGCAGCAATATTCTACATATTGTTGAATGGTAACCTTATAGATATAAAGTATACTCAAGGATGGAAGAAAACGTCACACCTGGAAAGGAGATCTAACCGGATTTTGCAATGGATTAAATGGAAGAATTTAAACAACAATAATTTGAGAACGTTAGGCCTACCTAGATTCAGTGATTTCAATACCATTTACTAACACAGGTGGAAGTAAAGATACCCTAAAGGGGTTTATGAAAAGATTCGGTTTTGAAGCATTGAATGATACCAGAACAAAAAACCATCATGATAATCAGAAAACATATTGAGTGACTCTAAGTGACGAAGCTCCGGGTGAATTCATAGGGGTTTCAATTGCGCATCATCCTGTTGTTCCAGTCTAACTAGAAATAACTAGGAATAACTAGAGTTTTAACTAATACCTTAAGTTCACGATTCTCTGTATGAAATCCTGGTAGCGCAAAGCCCATTTAGCCTGATAGTTGTTGTAGCTGTTTGTTTCTGCTGTCGATCCTTAAATTATTTGTCATTGTGATACTTTTTTAGCGAATAACTATCGCAAGAATTCACTCCCTCCAGCGTTGATCCTCAGGTCATCGGGCCACACATACCAAGTTTAGTGTACTCACTACAGTAATTAGCTAATTAGTTAAAATTCAACAATATCACTATAAAATACCTCTCTCTTAAACGAAGGAGGGGGTTCAGGGCATTTTATATTCCAATCTTGGGAGTTCCCCAAGACCTCGTCACACCGCAGAGATGGAGGACCTCGTTGCGCTTCATGGAGATTCCTTATCAAGTTGCAATAAAGTGGGGGGAATTAGGGCTTTTATACTTTTCAATGGGAGGACCTACAGCCCTTGTAGTGCCTACCAGGGGATTAGTGTGGTTTTATCCACGAAGTGGAAGAGCTTAAGGCTCTCATGGCGTTTTCCTCACGTGCGCGAATGAACAGGAAAATAATAACATATATTCCATGAGCCACAAATTTTCATTAGAGATATACATACTTTTGGTAATTATTAATTTCCACAGAACATTATTATTTAGAAGTGAGTCAGCCCAGGTTATAACAAACGATGAAGGCAGATAACAGATGCCAGTAGTTGAAAATGAATACTTTACAACTATGCCACCAAAAATTTGTTGACATATTGTGGCACACATTGCCAGCAGCTATGTCTTGGTAGAACGGCATCAGTTCTGATAAGACTATTTGATGTAGGGAATAAGACCACGACTCTGCTTTGTAGGCCGTTATGCTCAATGCGTTGCTCAAAAATTGATAGATACAGAAACGTGTGCATTGAAACTT
Source organism: Euphysa ruthae (assembly GCA_035046665.1). Classification (NCBI taxonomy): domain Eukaryota; kingdom Metazoa; phylum Cnidaria; class Hydrozoa; order Anthoathecata; family Corymorphidae; genus Euphysa; species Euphysa ruthae. The sequence goes on along the minus strand of JAUZNK010091470.1, from coordinate 7,022 downwards.
TGCAGTGTGCTGTGTGAATTGGTGCAAACAAATTTCTATTTAGATACTTGACCTGGAGGTATACTATGATCTAGTTGTCGACAACGCCCCAGTCCTCTACCCAGACGGGAGCTACATCAACAAAGGGGACACAATCATCTTAAAAGAGAAAGAGGAAGGCCAGTAGCAAGAAGGCTGGATATCACGGAAAAGGGGGAGGTATATTGGGTCTCAAAAAACAAGATCATTCGTTGTGAGCTTCGGCCGCTTCCACAACAGCAGGGTGAACCAGGGCCGGGGTTAGAAACAGAAAAGGGCAACAATATCACAAATTGTTTTGTTCGCTATGTCATCAACCACTTCCAGCACAATATCACCCGAGCAGGAACTGAGTTGACACCCTAGCGCCGGCAGATATTAGAATGCTTTTACAAGAAGCCCGCAAGTACATGTTGCCCTCATGAGAACCTGTTCACCCTTGAGAATTCCCTCAAGATCCGTAAAGTAAGTCGCAATCCATCAACCGTCAAATCAAACAAGTAAATTTCAGTGCCTCCCGCATAGCTTGCAAGGTCGATAAGATTGTCGTCAGCTGCCCAAGCCTCACTGGCAACATCCAGTGTGGAAAGACACTCTCATGGAACAGGTAAGCCCTTCAGGATAATTCCGTTACAGACAGGCTCGTAGGCAATCTCAGGCACCTTTCTCAAGCCAGCAGTCAACTGTAGCCAAGTCAGTCCATAGTTTGCAAAGTTGTAGTCGCTCCAGCCACTGCTTCGTTGGAAATCAACGTAAACTCTTAGTTAACGACAACTGCACGGCATATCGTTCAGTAGCAACCGTTTTTGTGATATCATCTCCAGGAACGGGCAGAACTTGACAGTTACTGTAGGTGCAGCATTAACTGCTGCCTCTGCTACCATGAGTCTGTCAGGTAATAAAGCCCATATTGGCTTCACCTTTAGTCCCAAAATGTACCAGGTTGTCTGGACACCATCCGTTCGATCTTGACAATAGCATGAGTAGCATCACTCGTCGAGGTTGGACATGGCTCCACCAGATCTATCGGTTAAAGTAACCTTCCAAAACAAACCATGCGCAAACAAATTGGTTAGCACTAATTTATCACCAGCTGCAATACTCACAGCAGTGCACACAGTGCTGAGGAAGTGGAGATGTGGAGATACACGGCGCTAGGGTTTACAAATTTGTGTCTCTCTTGATTTCCACCTGAAAAAAAAGAACTTCAAAGCTAACGTTTTCAAATTACCCCCTGTGCCATAGATCGCTTTATGGAGGTCTATAATGGCACAACCAGTGAAAAATACAGACCCCTAATAGTTGATCTATCTCATGACGTTATATCGATCCATTTTGTGATTTAGATGCAGAGAGTAGGGAGGGACCCAAACGCATCTGAGATCTAAGAAATGTTGAACAAATTTGGACATGATATTAAGCCCAATGGCACTATAAACAAACTATAATAAAAAAACGCTGTCCAACTCGGGGCTGGAAGCTCAATTTTGAGATCAATCGCTTCAACTCGCCACAAGCATATATGAACCCAATACCCAGTGTACCAAGTTGGGTTTGCACTGAATATTAAGTGTTTGTTCCCATGGTTGGGATATAATGAAAATTATTTTTTATAAAACAAACAACAAAATTTAAATTTAAATTTAAAGAAATCAGTTGCATTTATTTATTGAATTACATGCTAACCAAATAAAATAAAATGCATTCTTTATAAAATATTCAAACCAACTTACAAACTAAAATAATCAAGTTACGTTTTAATGAAACAAAACAAAAAATATCTTAGGATATTATATAGCATAAAAACAAAAAAAGTAAAAAAATAAAAAATGCAAAACTCTTCCAAGGATCACTCGGAAGAGAACCCCTTCGGATTTTTGATGTTTTTGCCCCAAGGGGGTTTTTACATTGATACAGTTAGCCACTGAAGCGCAACCAACATTCCACCTCAGGAAGTTAAGCTTTACAAACTCTGAGCTATACCCCAGAGCTAGGGAATAACACTAACAAATATCACAAGCTACTTCAGATTCTTATCCTCTTGATGGATAGCACCTGAGAGGCTGCTCACATGCTTTTGGTATTTTACTAACAGACACATTCTCCAACAGACACATACCGACAGGCACAGTGTAATGCAAACTAAGGAGACAGCCCTGTCCTGTTTCCAGCCTATGCTCGACCCCATAAACTTTTCACCTTCAAACAAAAATTTCAACTTCCTGTGCACCATGATAGTGATTGTAATCAATTTCTTACTTAATTATTTTCATATTTTTTTTAAACGCGGTTTTTCAAGTTTTTTTTTTAAATATGCAGTTGTAATTTTAAATAAATTTAAAAATTTTGATAGTGAGGAGCTTATTATACAGACTATACAGCATATATGCAACAATGATATCATGATCATATTCATATTTATATCTGAGATGCGGTAAATCTTTATGGCGTGCAAAATTTGAGTTCGATTTTCTTTTTTTAACCCTTGTATGAAGTTTTTTTTTAAATGGGTAATTATAATTTGAAATAAAAAAAAAAAAAAAGTTTTCATAGTGGAGAGATTCAAACTCATACCCCCAAAGTGATTGGTATCATAAACCAACGCCTTACACCACTGAGTTACATCAACACAACCTAACATTAACAAACAACTTAATATTTTTAAAACTTTTTTTTCAAATGAAAACAACCAAAGTCTAGGAGATGCAGATAGTGGAGAGTGTATCATCATCATTTCAGGGTCTTCAAGCACTTTACTGACCAGGTATTAATTAATTGAAATGAGCTGCTTTCAGTGAATATAGAGACCTGGCCATGTTTCAGCGCCTTTACTCTTAGCCGCTGAGTGACACCTTTTGTGCCTCACAAAACCACATCAGTCAACAAAGTTAACCTTTGAACATCTTATTTATAGCCAACTCGTAAAATATATTGAAAAAAAACTCTCAAATTTATATGTGGCTGTAGAAAGCGCAATAGCACCCAAAATGTCATGTTTAAGGATTTTATCTTTGTTATCTTTGAAATGTCTGTATAATATATGAATACAATCTAAACCAAATGGTTTAAATTGTATCATTTAATTCTTTAGGGATGGAAAACTTTCCATAACCATTATAAATAAATTTTCTATATTTTTCATGTCATAAATACCGAAATAGGAGCTATATCAGTTACATTCCTTAACCATGGAGTAATGGATGGAGTTAATATAAAATACGAAAAAAAAAAAAAAAAAACAAAAAACAGTTTTTTGTAATTTAGAAAATACAACGTCACTTGTTATTTCAATTAAAGAGCATATAGCAATGTATTAAAATTAGTATATTTAATATATATTTATAATCATTAATAAACTGTAATCTGCAACTTCTATTTGTGACCTTTTGAATCAACTCAGATAATTTCTCTACAATGTTTTTTCTAACAATTTCCGAAATTACAATGAAATTAATATAACTATAGTTATATTGATAAAGGTTGTAAAAACACATATCAGCTTTATTCTTTTGGGCTGATTACTATAAGTCATTCACCCATAAGTCCACCTTCTGCTGCAGTGAAAAAGCAGTTAAAAATTTACTTGGATCTGCACTTCAGCTTGGTAATTTTTTACTCCAGAATGAGTATCTGTTGCAGTGAAAAAGCAGTTAAAAATTTACTAGGATCTGCACTTCAGCTTGGTAATTTTTTATTCCAGAATGAGTATCTGGTGATCAGATAGTGCCACATAAAAAGACTAATAAAAAAACGTATAAACACTGCCAAGGCAACATCAAAAGTAAAATTTAACTAAAATTGGTCAATATTGGCATAAAAATAAGAAGATTTCTTTTAAGAATCGATTAATTAGCAACGAATTTACTGTAAGCATGAAATAAGACGTAAATGTTCCCGATTGCCATGTATGATATACATGACTAGCTAGACTGGGCGCTTGACCAATATCTCTATTATTTATGAGAGGGTCAGCCATTTTAGGCTAAAAGGTTTTTCAAGTGGTATTAAAAAACCCCTCCACCTCCTCTAAAACCAAATCTTGACTACTTTAAGTGTTCTCATTTAGGAATGGAGTCCCCTTTTCTGCACCCCTTTGAAAATTGATAATTTTTTCTAGCCTTATGTAATATATATCTAAAGCAACTTAAAGACATTAAACAAGCAGATGGACTCCCACAACTAATTTGACAAATTGGCTGAACCAATCAATAAATTTTTTGGGTATATTTTCTCTTGTCTTGTAGCTTTCACAGCTTGTGTATGCTTGTGGCAGAATAAATACTTACTTATTTCTAAATCATTAAAAAAAAAAAAAAAAACATTAAAAAAAAATTTTCAAACATTTTGGCAGATTCAGAACTTCTAAATGTCATTTATAGACAAAATTTAACCTTTTTTTGACCTACCCGTAAACTTTCTAAACAACCAATTTCAATATACAAGCCAACATTATATTTTTATATCATATATACAAAAGTTTGCTTTGAGCTTTGAGGAAAATTCTGAAAGAAGGATGCTAAAATATGATTTGCGTCATAAAATGACCTTTATGGTTATAATACAAATTGCAAAATAAAAAGAAATAAAAAATAAAAATATATATATGCAAATGGTGTATTGGTAAAAAATTGAAAATCTGAAAAGTTTTTTATAGCAATCTAGTTATGATATTATTGGCTCATTTAGCATTTAGATCATAATTTGATTTCTAACTATAAAATTTTTAGAGAAACGCCAAACCAATCACCGTAATGTCACTCTATAAAAACTTTTGGCACCATATAACATCACATGGAAAATCTCTCGCAAAGATATGATCTGAATCTACATGGAAACCCGATTATATTTGATTTCATAGAATTGTTGAGAAGAATTACTTACTATTGCACCCACTACAGCGGGGGCAATAGATAAACTTATATCGGATGGTAAAAATTAATACAATTTATTTTTTAAGATGAAAAAGATAATCAGTCACAATAAAAGTGTTTCATATTTTATCAAATCGAAGAACATTCAGCTTTAATTTTCAGCATAACCTGTAATAAAATTATTGCCATTCAAATCATTCAAATTAGCAATGAATGAAAAAGACAAAAAAAAGACAATAAAAAAAAATTAAAAAGGTAAATTGTTTGAGAATTGATGGAGCAAAATAATATGGACGGATCTAAATGTTAAATAAGCTTAAAAATATATAAGGATTTTTAGGGTTATTTGTTTAAAATTGGAGTGGATTAAACCCTTGTTTTGTTTCATTTTGTTGAGCGATAACCAATTTTACTCACCATCCAATATCAAATCTTATTAAATTCACCAAATCAATATTAAATTAAAACCTAAATTAAAAAATAAAAGTATATCATTTCAAACATTATGAAAATTTGTAAGTAAAATAACTGGATATGTAAATAGAATTTTGTTAGCTAAATATTTATATGCAATAAATAAGAATTCAAGCGTAAATATATAGATAGATATGCATATATAAAATATGAGTTAACTGTTTTGTTAAAGAATTTAAACATTTAAAAATTATGTGAAAATATTAAAAAACCTTATCCTTTTTGCATTAATATACATTTTCTACTATTCAAAATGAAAACGCTTTAGCAAACCTATAATTTAGAACAACAATAAATTATAAATGTTGAACTGTCAACTTCTGATGTTCTTAAGATAATAAAGGAATTGTAACAAAATAAATCTTATCACTATAAGAAACTTTCAATGCATATGTTCCAGGTATGATGCTGTAACTCCACTATTCTACTTTGGCTTATAACTTCACTTTAGAGGAAAACACAAACTCTGCTTAAAAAAATAAAAATAGGTTTAAAAAGAAGCATCAATCTTTATCCTTCACAATTAAGAGCTATTACTCATGAATCATATATAAGTCATTTGATGATTCATCACCTAATCTTAAACCAAAAATACTAGATAAAGTTTGGCATGAAGTCCTTCCTATCTTCCAAAGGTCTCTGAAAAAGTAAGACAGAGAAGAATGTGATTTGTGGGTGACTATTGTTAGACACCAGGAATAGATGGCAAGCAAACTGGTCCTGAGGCAGACAAATGAAAAAAGAACAAAAAGAAGGCAAAATATTACATACATTGATGCACTGCTTTAAGATACAGGAACAAAGAACAAGCATGAATTAAATAAACTGATGCAAGATATAAATGTATGGAAAAAACCTAATTAAGTATGAAACCATAATGCATAAACTGAAATTTTATGGAATTTTATAGCCTTTTGCAAAAATATACATCCAATTATTAACAATGAAGAGAGATTTAAAGACTTGAGTCAGAAAACAATATTCTCTGAAAAGAGCAAGGATTTCAGTTTTTCATCCCAAATATTGAGATCTATTTTGTCAAATGCGTTTTGAAGATCTATAAGGATAATTCCAGTTTGTCATCCTTTTTCAAAGCCTTTTGTAATACTGTCCATGAAGATATGACAATTCCAGCTAAAGTGATATATAGCAAGCAGCAAGAGCTCATTAAAGATAGTTGATTATTTGTATTAAGTGGCATGTTGGGTGGTAAATGTATACCACAGGGAGTTTAATCTGCCGGGTGAATTCTGCTTGGACAAAAAATTGCTTCTTATGTTAACTAACTAACAGAATTTTGCTGCTTCTGTTTAAGGATTCTCCGATATCAGGCAAAATCGGCAACGTAAATTTTTTTCCGCGTAGCAACAGCAGGTGCAGTGAAAACATTGAAAATCATTATTGCAAAAGCACAAAAGTGGGCGTAACAAACCTTGCAGCGCGTGTTCATTTGGCAGCAACGCGAAATATTCTCTATTATCGGCAAGGTTTTTTTTTGCTGACTCCGCAGATTTTTGGGCTGATATTCCGGCCGAAATTAGTCACAAAATCTTTTTTTAACCAATGGAATTTGTAATTTTCCCAGGAGATTTTATTTTTTATATATGCCAGTGCACACTATCCCTGAAGAAGACATGAAATATATCGAAAATTTACATA
>JAUZNK010091459.1:0-12468 GCA_035046665.1 Euphysa ruthae | reverse complement strand
TCGATTGGTAAGTGGAGTCTTTGGTGTATGTTGATAGAATGTTAGCGACATGTTTCGATAAGTTGTAAAGAGGTGTGGCGGCGTAGGATACGATTGGGCGAATAGGAGCATTGTTTTTATGAATTTTGGGTATAATTGATCATTGATAATTTTTCGATTTTTTAGAGCGATAAGTTTTTGCGTTGCTTCACGTTTGATTGATTCGGTAGGCTCTTTAGGAAGAATTTTATAACGACCAGTGTTTATATGCTTGTAGCATTTCGTAATATAGTCAGTTGTTTCGAGTATGACAGTAGAACGACCTTTATCTGCGAGTAAGATTGTGACGTTTTTTCGATTTTTTAAAGATTTTATAGCATTTCGTTCGTGGTATGATAAATTTGGAGTAGGAGATTTGAACTGTTGCAAAGTTGCAAAAATTATGTGCCGTTATAGATAAAGTGATTGTATTTATTTTTAAAAATGGTTTATTTTCGAAAAAATAACATAAAAGGTTAAAACTTTTTTTTGAAAGTGGAAAACCCCTTAAAGCGGAAAACCCCTGAAAGTGTATTTAAAAAAATACGCCTCCTGAATGTCGATGTTTTCATAAATTTTGGGCGGTACATCTCTTTCCGTGGTCTAGTGGTAAATATTCTATGCTACTGCAAAGAAGACCAGTAGTTTGAATACAAAATTTGATGTATGTTTGTTATTGTGCTTGTTCAAAATTCGTCACATATGCTGCATAATAAAAAAACAACCCTGCCAAAGGCGTGTGAGCTTAGTAATGTTTGATTATCAGTGCTTATATATGAGGAGTGAACACTTAAAATTCTTCATATGATGTAATCTATTCTGGACTTAATGCAGATTAGGGTAATACGTGTAATCATTCATGAGATATCAAGAAACCAATTAAAAAGATTAAATTAACTTAATCTTTTGCTTATGTTTTGTGAATGAAATGGTAGTTTACTAGTTATAAACAAAAATATAAATAAATATATAAATACAGAGTTTTTTGTATTAAACCTTCATTTTATTTTCTGGATTAGTTTTGGATTTGTTTTTTTTTTTTTTTTTTTTTAGCGTGATTTAATTCTTTTATAACATTGTTTTGATTTTTATTCAAGCGTCTGTCACTTACTTTTTCCTGATTTGATTTACTGAACTTCATGCATACAATCTCTTATTTTGTAAATTCTTTAGTTGATTATTGTACTTTTTGGTTTCTCGAAGTTGTTTTTGTGTTTTTTTCACAATTTAATGAGGTTTAATTAAATTTCATCAGGAAATAAATTAGAATGTTGTTAAAATAAACTTTAAAAAAAAATATGTCAAAAATGTTATTTGATCTATCTAAAACAACTAAAAATCTATTTTGGCATTAAAACATTTTTGGTCAAACGTTTTGGAAAAAAGCGGTAATAAGAGAAATTGGACTGTAGTTTGATACTAAAGTAGGATCAGCCTTTTTAAAAACAGGTTCTATTTTGGATGTTCTTAAGACTGAGGGAAAAACTCCATTTTTCATAGATAATTTTGAAATATGAAACACAGGCTTTCTTATACTGTCTAATATAATTTTATAACATTAATATTTATACTTACTTACTATATATTTGGACTTGTTATTATTTGGATCAATGTGACACCAACATCGCTATGCTAAGACAAAGCGAAAACAGCACTGTTATTTCTTATCTGCGGATAATGAGAGAAATAAAAAGTTAGTATCAGGGTTACCATTCTTTTTGATAAAAAATTTTAGGAGATATTTGCTTGAAAACTATGTAAAATATATCGCGATATAAAATTTCAATTAGTTCATAGCAAATGAATTTTGGAATTAAATCGCAAGCGGCTGCAAGAAATACGAATACCAACAAAAACTAATATTACGGATGTTAGGAAGAAATCACAAAATTTTGGAATATTTTATTATTTTTAGAACAATGATTTTTTGTTTTCCTCTTAAAAATTGTTTATTTTTTATGAAACAAGAGCTGTGCAATTCAAGGTTTTTTTTTAGTGGAGTTAGGTTTATAGTTGAATAGTTTTTGTAAAGAAGAAATTTTCGGGTGAATATGCAAGGTCTTCGAATCATCAATTAACTTATGTGTTACTCTTCATTTAGAGTCGCTCAATATGTTTTCTGATCATCAGTTTGATTTTCGTTCTAATAGGTCCACTTCTAATTCTCTGACTGTCATCTGTTAACGTGTTTGTCAATCTCCTTTTGCTTGTGTTTAAACCGCGGTGATTGCGCTTTACATCTCTAAAGTATTTAAAAAAGTCTTCTCCGTAAGATGAAGTGGTTTATTATTTCTGGTAAATTCTTGACTATTAATAAGTTTTCTTTTGAGAGGCAGGAATATCAGGTTGGTCCTAAATGACAATTCTTCGAGCTGCTACTCTAAAAATTCTGGTCTCTCTCAAGGTCCTGTTCTAGGACCTACTCTTTTTCGAATTTTCATTAAAAATTTTCCTGATAGAATTCTTTGCAAACGTGCAATACATGCGGATGACACTACTTAGTACTCATCCTTAAGGAAGACAAACAATGCTTTTGATAAGGTTGGATTGACAGTTTATATGGAATATAATCTTTGCACTGTTATTAAAGAGGTGTGGAATGATTTGGTGACATCCAATGCTTCAAAATGATTTGGTGACATTCAATGCTTCAAAAATGCTGCTTTTCACAAACCGCTCCAGGACACTTTTTTTTCCCTATTTTCAATTGAATCGTTCTGAGCCCACTGAATTTATGCAGATACGACTGTTAGGCTTAAAGTTTATGAATAACTTCTTTTAGAATTCTGACATTGAATCTCTTTTCCGGATGCAGTGATTTATTCCGCCCGAGATTATACTTTATATCTGTAAGCAAGGTCACCATTCGACCATGTATGAGTATTACTTCCATCTTTGGGCGGGAACATTTGCTGTATATCTACTTCTTCTTGTCCGAACTCAAAAACTTATAATCAACCTTGCTGATCCTAAACTTCATTCACTTTTCTACCACAGAAATGTGGCTTCATTTTCATTGTTTAATAAATATTCCCATGAACACTATTCTGATGCTTTGAAAAAATAAACACCTTCACTTAAGACATCTGCTACTAATCTTTTAACGGTACTGGTCCCTAAGTTTCACAAAAACTTTTAACTATCAAGCTTCTTCCCAGTAGATTGCTTGTCGGCCTTCTGATTGTTTTTCTTCGAGTTATCTCCAATCCTTTTAGTATAATGTCAACCGGTACTTTTCTCAGTCTGTTAAGATCTGGTTTATCCTTATTTTTTCTTTTAACTTTCTGCCTAATGGTGGCTTTCTTATTTAAAGGTTATAAAAATTTTTGATTACTTTTTAAATGGAGATTTGTTGCAGATGTAAGTCAAAAATGAAAATCTTGTCGCAAACATTTTCTAAATAATATTAACCTTTTTTTACATTTAGAGGCGTTCAAGCGTTGTAAGTCCTACTGTAGGTGGAAGTCCTAAAATTTTTCAAACGCGCTAAATATTGCCTGAATAGTTTTCAAATTTAGGAATTCAAAAATTTTGATACACATTTTCATGACATTATGAAAATATATTTATCAAAAAAATATTAAATGATTATAATACTTAAAACAATTAGAATAATTAATATAATTAGAGCATTTTTCGTAAATATTGGGTGCGGATAATAACATGAGGTTCATCCGGTATGAAACTTTCGAGGCTTATAGAGGAATTTTTAAGTTCATATAGATTGTATCACACTCAAAGAAACTCAAATGGAGCTGTCATAGAACTACACGCGTAAATTAATTGAAGAAAATATTTTGCAGAAATGTGAGACAAAGCTTACTAAGAAAAAATCAGATTTTTTGAAAATTTTCTCAACATAGGTTGTTGAAAATCTTGCAATGCACATCCGGAAGATCCAACTTTAGACGGGATAACTTTTAACTGGCTCACTTTAGCTGGTTTGATTAGCTGGCTTGATTAGCTGGCTTGCTCAGCTGGCTTGCTCAGCTGGCTTTCTTAGATATTGTTAAGCACATCTTTTTCAAATTAAAATTAATAACCCATAGACTTTTTAAAATTTTTTTTATGCCCTGATTTGACTGTTTCTAATATTTAACATTTGAATGAGCTCTTGGAAGCAGATGATTTATTCAAGAACAAATAACAGTGATTATGATAAAGTCTCTTGGTCATTACGTGCAGAGAATTTCCTGCTGTTAATCATTTAAAAGTATGTTTACCCCAAAATCATTGCGAATTGTTTTTAAAACGAAGTCAGTAGTATTTGAGTTGGATCATGTTATTTTACGGTAGTCCGTTAGACGTTAGATCAACACGACTGTGTAAATAAACACAATAGTGTTCTTGCACTAATCTAAACATATATTAGAGTTTACTTGATTATTTATAAACAATGTGGGTTTTGTGACGTATTCAGATGAAAAAAGGTAAATATCACACTACACATGCCAACATACACAAATAAATTTAATATAGACTTATATGGCATAATTTGTTTAAATCTAGCATGTAGAATTTTTAATAAATGGCGAGAGTCCAGAATTGGTCTAAACTATGGAGAATGGTACCGTACAACGTATTTTACAAGTATATTCTGAGCTGATGGAGTGTTTTATTTTGTAGCGATTTAGTTATTGGTCTTCTTTATGTCAATTTAAAGCGTGTCCTAAACTAGGTTATAATAACAGAATTCAATTCAGAATTCAACAAACAACAAATTTTCTTACGCAACCAGTGGTATACAATAAAGTGAAATAAAAAATTTTGTTTTTAATTAAAACTATATTTCAATTAAAAACGCAACGTTTTATTTTAACTTACTTGTTCATATAAAGTTAGCTTTATTTAAAGACACGAAATTAAATATTAGAACAATAGATTTTTAAGAGCATTCGAATGGAATGTTTGATTCTTTTGTAACATTTAAATAAAGTTCTCTTTCGGCAGTTTACTGAAATTGATTTTGATTTGGTTTTGATTTGGTAACTATTTTCTCGATTGAATTATTCTCTACTGTTCAAAAATTATTTTAAAAAAAATGGGGAGGCAAGACAAAATATGACTAAATGAATTTCCACCCAAAAATCAGCACAAATAAAAATAAAAACTGTTCATACTATAGAGGAGAACTTACGCGTTAATACCAAATGAGCTCCAGCTGCAAAACTCGTTTTTCTGCAGAAGCAATAAGTTGCTTTACAAGGATTAAAATGAGTAAATGAATTTATAGAAGAGTTTTAAATGTTCATTTTAAACTTTATTTTAGATGATATAGATCCACTTGTCTGCACGGTTTCATTTTCCTTTTCTATATACATTAAGTTAGAATTAATGTTAGAAAAGCAAAAGACTACAAACTGAACACGCCAACACAACAGAGAAAATTCTGCTGGTGTCGTATTAGCTTAAGTGTTATTGCGAAATGCACTTGTGTTCCTGAATATTTTATTTTTAAATATTTCAGTGAGTTCTAAGACCTGTCATGAAAATCTTGTGAGCTTGATGCTTATATATATAAGATATAGAATAGTTAAGTAGAGGAACTTCAAGATTGCGTTATCAAGAGTTTTGCTGCTTTTCCATTAAAAGAATATTCATGAGAAGGTGTTCAATTCCCCGGCACACGAACATATTTACATGTAGTGTATTAACGATCCAGTTATAAAAAAAATTTTGTAACTTGGTGTGGTTTAGCTATTGTGAAGTAGTGCGATATTGATTTTGTTTGTTTTTATTGATATAACAAGTCAGTCAATAATGCGGAATAAAGTACAATGTAAATGCTAAAGGACAGTATTCGGACTACAAACGTGTCTCAGTAAGATATACCATTTAGGGTCCATTTTGTAAACCATTATTAAATGTTAAATGTTAATAAACATATTTTCATATTTTTTTTCGACTACATCATCACAATGTGTCCTTTTACCAAAGTTGCCTCGTTTTTTATTATTTTTAAACTTGAGATATTTTAATGTTATTAAATAAAATCTTGTAACCCAAATATCACTATGTTTAAATCTAAATTTTCGCGAAATGACACAAATAACCAGACAAGGTCCTGGTGACAAGAACATGCTAAGTTAAGATAAAAAAAAAGCCGTCACATTGACCCTAAAGCCAGGAGACTTATAGCTTCTAAAACGTAAAAAAAATCAAAAAAATCGTTCTGAAATAGATTTTAATTATTATGAGGTAGGTGTTCATTCAAAATAGATGAGATGAGCGTTTATCACACAATATACATGACGTAACATAACTATTACAATATACGTGACGTAATTGTCTGGTATTCATTAAAAGAATTGTGAAAACAAAATTATAGTAGGGAAGTTTTTTTTTGCTGACTCCACAGAAGCTAGTGCCTAAATTCGTGACTAAATTCGTACTAAATTCGTGTCGTTTTTTGATATTTTGCTTCGCCTTCCTATTTCTTTACTAATATACTAATTACTAATTACTAATTACTAATATATAATTATAATAATACTTGGACAGTAAAGAATAATTCAATCGAGAAAATATTTCCAAAATCATTTTCATACTGCCGACATAGAATTTTATTTAAAAATTGAAACAAAAGAATTCCAATGGAATTTTCTTAAATTTTCTTAAATCTTTTGTTCTAATATCTAATTTCGTGTCATTATTTTGATATTTTGACTCGCCTTCCCATTTCTTTATATATGTAATATTAACAGTAAAGAATAATTCAATGGAGACATTTACAGGAGATAGGATTTTTTTTAAAGCTGTGCTTCAAAAAATATTTTTGTTTAGCTTTGGTTTTCTTTGATTTCTGGTTGCAATAGACAACATGAGGCGAGATCAAAGCAAAAAATAACGATCTTTTGAAGTCATATATTTATAAGCAAAACCAAATGTTAAACTTAGTTTTGATAATGAGCAGCTTTTTAATTAAGTTTTAAATAGATTTTATTGCAAACTACATAATGAAACACGGACTTTCAAACTAGGTACGATTTCACGATACAATATCATAGGAATGACTTTTAGACTAGGTGCGTTTTTACGACATAACTTTGTTTTTTGAGAAATTTTATCGGAAATGTTCTTAGAAATTACACTTACGTAAATAATTAATGATGTGAAACCAACTTGAATTTTTTTTTTTTTTTTTTTTTTTTTAACCCAGTCAGCATCCTATGTACCATATATTTTTCTGAAAATTTTGCTTCCATATAACTCCATATAAAAAAAAAAACTGGTCCAAAAGATTCTTCTCAGATAAACTCAGGTAAACTCAGATTCTTCGTCGAACCAATACATATTTTCAATCGATCTGCAGTTTCGTCACTGATGAAAACATAGAGATTTCCAAATTTCTTGGCCTGTTATTAACTAGATGTGGTTCAAAGCATGCCCGAGACATCAGAAACAAGCTTTGGGAAGATACATTAGAATTGAAAAAAAACATTTTCCTGTTAAAACTTCGCTTACAATTTATACTGACTGCTCACTTGGTCGACAAACATATGGTAATCAGCGAAAAATTTTATTATCTGTTGGTATAAATATTCTTCCTCCCTGGAGTGGATAGGTGAAGTTACACCCATGACGTTGAACTCTCCAGAACCACATTTTGGTGTATATTTCCCAGTATTTCAGGCTATAAAATTAACTGCCTCAAGAATCTATGAAACCTTAACTAGCGATATGTTAGTCAACCCTCGTTCTCTAAAAATGAAAATTAAATTCGATCTTGGTTGTTATGGAAGCCTTTCTGTACAGGTACTCCATGCATCACTACGAACATTAGGTCGCTTCAAGAAAACTGCAGTACATATTAAGTACATAAGCCGGGGTTTACCACTGGTCAGATTCACCTTTAAGGATAATAAAAAATCCTTGAAGCAAGTAAAGTCACTTAATCAAAATAAAATTCTGACTGAAACTGGACTTAAATGGGATTTCCCTGATGCCACAGGAAAAGGTGGAACTACAACAACAGGAAACATAACATGAGCTCTTCTCCATAACAAAATCTATCAATCATTATCAGAGTATTAAGAGGAAAGCTGATGGAAGGCATTGAAAAGTATAAGAATTTATGCACAGAGATTCATTTGTTTCTATTAGGAAGTTTTTTAAGAGGAATCCACAAACAATTTGAGAAAAGCTTTTATTAACTAAAGTTACGTCAAGATGAGCATTCAACTAAGATGAACGTTAAACTAAACTTCGAGATAGGCGTTCAACTAAGATGGACGTTCAATGTGTGTTATATTTCAGTAAATACGGTGTTCGAAATATTTTAAATAAAAAAAAGCACCAAATAAAAAGGCTATAGACTAAAAAAAACAAATGATTAAAAAATGAAACTACAACCCCTGGTCAAAATCATTGGAATCAATATAAAACTAAATGAAAATCCACTTTACCCCTT
Organism: Euphysa ruthae; assembly: GCA_035046665.1. Classification (NCBI taxonomy): domain Eukaryota; kingdom Metazoa; phylum Cnidaria; class Hydrozoa; order Anthoathecata; family Corymorphidae; genus Euphysa; species Euphysa ruthae. The sequence goes on along the minus strand of JAUZNK010091459.1, from coordinate 4,040 downwards.
ATACAATGTTTTTGTGGGTGTATGTTCAGTCTGCAACATTTCTTAAAAATTATTTAAAAAATAACTTGGTTAATCCCAGACCTTTAAAGAAGAGTGTAAAAGGTTTACATGTGAATGTTCTGTTTTTTATTTTCTTGCGTATTCTTGAGTCAACCTTGAGACATTGAGTGTACCTCCGTGACCACAATGGAAATATTGTTGTGACAGATAATTTTTGTGCTTATCCTTATCACCATTTGTTTTTTTTTTTTTATCTGAATGTTTATCCTTATTATCTTTTGTTGTCTGTTATCTTTTCTTGTAAATTTCATAGCATGTGTATGTTTGTGCCTAGAATACATACTTACTTAGCTACTTGCTTGCTTGCTCGCTTGTTTGCTTACTTACCTTTTTCGTTTTTGATATAAGCGTCGTCGTATTCTACGAATTGACATAGCGTTTTCTGCAACTCGCATCCAGTATGAATATTGCTTTGGGAAAAATTCCTCACTTTTTTGCAAACTCTTCAAACTGCTTAAAACTTTACATGTGTCTCGGCTGTCCAACTTTTCCCTTGCGGCATTTATTTGAGTGTCTTCTGAAAGAGAGAAAAATACAATGTAATTCGGTCAAACATTACGTTTTTGAAGTTTTTCGTTGAATTACAGTTTATTTCGTCCGAAATTAAAATAAATAGGAAATAAGAATTTCATATTTTTTAGTCTATACAAATTTTATATTTTAAAATGGATTTATGTATCTTTTTTTGCTATTGGGTTCGAATTAGACCTCTTCACACGACTAATTCACTTGGATAAACGATTCTTTGTTACGATTAGCTTGACGTATTTCGGTTTTACATTTTGTCTTTATATTGTTCACATAAAGTAAAGAGAATAATATTCTTAGTTAATTGTTTGAATTACTTTGAATCTGTATAGAGTATTTAAATTGTTATCTAAAACCAGCAGTCAGTAAGAAAAAGATTATAAATTTCACATGTTAAGGAATTGAACAACAGTCGATAGAATTAATGCTTTGCACTGATGCTTCATTGAATAAACTAAAGTATTTGGTACAGAAGAAAAAATGTGTTGCACGCGATAAATTTAGAGCTAAAAAGAACTAAAATTTACTTTGTGACTATTAGTTATCGCAAGCATACGAGAAAATTATGATGGATATTTTTCTGTTTTCTATGTTTTTAAAAATATTTAACGAGTCTTTAGGCGTGTTAAATATCTAAGAAAAACACAAAAAAATAGTACTTTACCGTTAGGTACACACTTTAGTTTATTAAAAGCTTAAAGCAGTTTTAAGATGGACATCGTATGTCATATATCGATAATTTCGATTTAGTAAAATGAATTTCTCACGCGTTCGAACGCCCTTCTAAGTAGGACAAAATATAAAATTCATCAATGAAAATTGTCATCAGACCTGACAATGAGAATGAGAATATTGATTCGGGTTCACCACAACATTCTTTATAAAGTTAATACTGAACATAAAAATGTTAACAAACATGTTTATAAAATAATTTGATGGTTTTCTACATTAATGGCTGAGATTGTGGAAAAGCATTTCATTGTTATTTTAAGCACTTTGGTTGCTTTTTTAAAAGTAAAAAAGCGCCTTAATGATTACTAATTTTCACGTTAACCAATCAAATCACGCGCTTAAATTTTTAAAATCTACGTCATTCTTTATTTATACTCATTATTTAGTGACTTAGTGACACATGATACCTAAGTGACACATATACGAAAAGCGATTTTTCTACAGGTATCTTCATATAATTTCAAAATGAAGACTATAATAAACCAGTTTACAAATACGATATATATTTGGTCTTTGGTTTTGTGGTTTGGTTTGTGTTATCTTTTATCTTTTTGACGAACAGCTATAAATGGCTTTATATCGGTGTAAATTTTCATTTTAAATAACTTCATTTTAAATTACGTTATTGCTGTTTAAAATAAAACTATTTCGAAAATAAAAATTAATTTTAAAAAATCGGTTAAAGCTTATACAAAGAGTGAAATGACGCGTGGAGGAAGATTAAATTCATACAAGCAATAATACCAAGGTCTGCAATTAATTATTATTTCAATAGTCTCAATCCTAAGTCATAGCTAAGGAAATGTAGAGGTATTTTAAGGTGTGTAATAGTATTTTAAGGTATGTAGAGGTATGTTAGGTTTCATATTCGGTAATGTATAATCATATATGAGAATTTTATAAAATTTTAGCATAAACTCACATTTGACGCACGGTGTTAAAGTGATTTTCTTGACCAAAATCCCAAAATTGATGGCAAACCTAATTGAGTGCGGATTTGTCACATGTCCCTTAGATCTCGCAGAGAACTTTTTTTTTTTTAGTTTGTAAATTTCTAATTCTATAAGTCTCTTAACCAAAACAAAAACCTTAATTTGAATATACCAACGGTGATTTATCCCAATTTTAACTGCTTGTGGTATTTTTTTCTGTCATTAAGTTGTCCTAATGGAATAAGTCAAAATATTTTGTCCATGATTGTATGTTAAGGTATGTTAGATTTCATAATTGGTGTGTTTAGGTATGTTCAGGTACGTTAGGTTTCATATTCACGGTTTGTGGATGAGATTTTCTAGTTTTCCTATTAATCAATAGATAAATGTTTACAAAAGGCATTGCAAGTTTGTTGGCAAGCCAGAGTTTAAAATGGTATATTGTTAATTGATGATAGAAGAAAACTGCAACAGAATTCAACGACCAATAAATTTTCTTATGCTACCATTTATTAATATACAATAAAGCTTTAGTTGATAGAAATAAGTTATCTTTCGACAGTATGGAAATGACTTTTGATTTTGTTTTGATCTATTGGAAGAATAGTTTATACAAAAAAAAAAAAAAAGATTTTATGGTATATCGCATACATATTGAAATAAAAATATTGCTTTTAATTCAAAAATAGATTTCAATTTAAAATCAATTTAAATTTAATTTATAGTTTACAACACACGCCTTTGTAAAGACACGAATTTAAATATTAAAACAATTTAATGTCTAACTTTGAATGGAATGTTAATGATTCTTTTGTTTAACGTTTAAAAAAAATTCTACGTGGACAGTATTGAAAGTAATTTTGACTTGGTTTTGACTTGGTAACTGACAACAAACATATCGAAACTTATTGGCTCGATTGAATTGTTCCCTACTGTTCAAATATTATTAAAAAAGAAATGTAAATGCGAGACAAAATATGAAAATATAGGTACGAATTTTGGTCTCAATTTTGGTCAAAAAAAAAAACCTTCCATACTACAGAGAACTTTTGGCGTTGTTGCCAATGAGTTCCAGCCGCAAATTTTTTCGCAATTAAGGATTAGGTTAACTGTTGAAGTTTTGTTATTTGAGGGGTAATATCAGGTGATAAAGGTAGTAGGCGCCGTTCGTGATTGAAAGATTATAGCTCTTGCATTCGTTCCAATAGGTGATTTTAAAGTCTTATTTTATAAAATCTTTCAACTCCCAACTCAGCAAGTAGATTCAAAGCTGTTTAAATCTGCAGTAAGTAGATTGTAAGCTATTTGAAGGATAATATTAGGTGGTAAAAACAGTAGGCGTCATACATAATTGGGTTTAAAATTTTAAATTTACAAGATATAATGTTGTTGAATTCTTCTAATAATTTAATTGGAGTCCGTCTATACCGGACTGGGCGAAAGACATGCTTCTGAAGCTGATAATCTTAATATGATTGGTTTTGTTAGAGATAGCACTAACAGAATATTTTTAAAATTAAATTAGTTTGAACTTTTATCTCAACGACTGAGTGTAAAGGTCTTTTATGCATAGCACATCAGAATATTGTATTATAGATGAATTGAAAAAATATGAATAGAAAAAAATTTTTAGGGTTATAGAGTTAAACAACTCGCAACATGTTTGTTTCTACTAAATAATTTGGGAGGATGTATTATTAGCATTGGGCCGATGTTTTATTAGCATTGGGCGGATTTTTTAACATAAATTAGCAAACCGAATGAGAGAGTTATTGTATATATATATTT
>JAUZNK010091458.1:0-28901 GCA_035046665.1 Euphysa ruthae | reverse complement strand
AATTATAGGTAAGCGTTTTTTAAGACAGAAGTGTTAAGAAATAGGAGTATTATTAACAAAGTTTTATTTTTATGAAAAACATTTATTTCACTTGTATGCTACTCGAGATGCTGGTGAAAAGGACCAACATCAGAAGTAATTCAAAACAAAATAGATATTATGGTGGGAATGGAGTATGTTTGACAAATAGATAGTTCATGATCATCTATTGAATTTTTTAATAACTAATGGTGATCATTTCACTTATTAGTTGTTTTTTTTTTTTTTTTTTTTTTTTTTATTTATTTATAAGAGCTGTCATTCATTTGAAAATTTTTATTTTACACATAACGTTATCATTATCTGGAATAAACACCTTTATTTTTGAAACAAAATTATCGATAGATTATAAATACAAATAAAAATTATGAAAATGCTAAACACTCATTGCAATAAACGAAGAATCAATTTTTTGATTTTGTGATTTCTTACAGCAAACTTCAATGAACCAAAAACTTTTAAATAAAAATGTACATGAAAACCATTAGCTTTTACAGCAAAGTTTTAGAAGCAACAGTTAATCTTGGATTTGAATATCAACCATTGAATACTAGATCTATTTTTCCTATAATTAATTCTATGAAAATTTATCTTCCATAATTTAACATTCATTTGAAGATGTTTTTTTTTCCTGAACAAGCTGATTTAGACTGGTATTACATGATGTTCTTATGCAGTTTTATAATTAATATTATTATTTTTAGATATTTATTACAGGAGATTTGTTTTTACTTTGAATTAGGTTGTATTTATTTAACTATATACACTTTTAAATGCACTTTTTGTAAATAGTTATTTTAATGATAAGAAATATTTTTTCTACTTTTATTAAAGTTTTTGTTTGTAGCTGATCTAATTTACTTTAAGCCCAATACAGTGAAATTTCTACCATTTTACTTTTTGCAGTACAAACATTCTAACATCAGCAGATTTTTTTTTTCTTTTAATACTAAAAAGTTTTCTTTTAAGTGGTGAATTTTTTATTAGAATTGTATCATGATTTTGGTCCAGTAAACATTTAGTCTCGTCATGACTCTAGTGCACACCCTTTTAATTTGTTTTTCTTAGATACAAAGAAAAGATATGAATTAGTTTGATTGTAATATATACTTTATAATTTTGCTGCATTTGCTTAAAATTACACTAGTCATTATGAGTCTTACAATAGGAGTTGATGTTGGGGGTACAAACACTGATGTAGCAATTGTTTCTGGTAACAATGTTATTGGTTGGAGCAAATCACCAACCACCAATAAAATCATAGATGGTATTATAACTGCTATTCAGCATGCTATCAGCAGTATTTCCCAACAAATCAACATCAAGCATGATGTTCAAAGAATTAACATTGGTACAACTCATTTCATTAACGCTGTAATTAAAAGAAAGAATTTATCAACTGTATCCTGTATACGGTTATGTGGACCAAGTACTCATAGTCTACCACCATTTACAAGTTTTCCAGAAGATCTTCTTAATTTGGTTAATGGCGGATATTTTCTTTTAAATGGCGGATTTGAGTTTAACCAGGAGGTTATTACTGAACTAGATGAAAACGAAATTGTTGAAAAGATTTCTATTATAAAACAAAGTGGAGTGAAGCATGTTGTTGTAACTGGTATGTTTAAATTTTCACCATTATTAATTATTAATAATAATATTAATCTAAGGCTTACTATAAACATTTTATGTTCACTGAACTCTTTTACTAAAAAAAAACTTTTTAACAAATAGAAATATAGGCAGTAGGAGTTTTCAAACATTGTTAATTATTATGCCAGTCTGTGAGTAAAGTTCTTATTCTTATAACCATGTATAGATTGCACTTAAAATAATTACCATAAAATCAGCATATGAAATTGGATGTTCTAAAAAGCTCATCGGGATATTGTACGATCCTTCATAATAGAATATAAAATTCTTAGAATATTCCATTCAATAATTAATTTCACGAGTAACAGATCTCCCTAAAAAATTAGATACTTCCTCGTTCATAGTTATAATAAACTCCTTTTATACACATTAATCAAAATTTCACTACTCTAATATGGAATTTAACAAAAGAAATATGAGTTCATGTCAAAAAAAAACAATGATATGAATATATGTTTAACCATTAAACTAAGATAGCAGTATTTATTGCTATCAAACAAATGGTTGCAGCATTTCAATTAATACATTCTGATTGACTATATAAATTCTTTTATCTGCTAATGGATTAATTTTTGAGTTTGAGGATTTTTCTAGGTGTATTCTCTCCTACCAATGCGGCTCAAGAAAAGTTTGTTGGAGATTTGCTACAAAAGAATTTTCCTGAATGTTCTTTCACATTGTCTCATCTACTAGGTCCTTTAGGGCTGTTGGAACGGGAAAATGCTTCTATTTTGAATGAATCTCTCAAAGAACTTTGTGATAAAACAATAACCGGGTTCAAATCAGCTTTTCATGGAATTGGATTGAGCTGTCCAGTGTTTTTCACTCAGAATGATGGGACGTTGATAAGGTTTCAAATTTATTTGCTTATTACAAAGAGATTGATGTGTTTGCTTAGATAGATACTGTGTAATACCTTTAGGATTCCTAACATTTGCTTATTTTAATTAAATTAAATCTGTGGACGTAACAGATTTTATTATCAGTCATTAAGACTGATAATAAAATCTGTATAAAATTTCTTTAAAAACACGGTGGGTAATTTCACACGCTTAAATAATATCAATAAGTGGGGTGTTATATAAAATTGAAAAGATATTCAGGATAGATATGACCTATTAATACGCTAACCTTTGTATAGTATATAATCAATTTTCATTATTGCTTTTTAAAACAGATTTTATCAGTTTTTATTAAGCTATTCTGTGATATAGTGAAAGTGAAGTGAAGAAGTTTCCAGTACATACATTCTCATCTGGTGCTACAAACAGCATGAGAGGGGCAACACATTTATCATCTCTCAAAGATGCCATTATTGTTGATATTGGTGGAACCTCTACAGACGTTGGAGCTGTTGTGAAAGGCTTCCCACGGGAATCATCAACTCGAGTTGAAGTAAGGAAGCATGACTGTTTTTCCTGAGAGTTGATTTAAAATTTTCTGTAAAGCAGTTTTCACATTTCATTTTAGTGGAAATCTTGTAAGGTTATCATAAGGTATATGTTTTTAATTTCATCTTTTAAAAAAAATGGTTAATGATGTACTCATTCCTGCTTTATTTTACTAATTTTTATTTTTATCTGACACCTGGCTGACACACAGAAACATGAAGTTATCTGAGTTTTAGAACTTTTGAAAAATATTCGTACCACTTTACTTTAGCAGAAAAGAATTCTGGGATACAGTAAAATGTATGTTGGCTTTTGCTCATTATTTCTCAGCCAAGTATAATATGTATTTATTTACTATGGTAACCTTATGAGACTTGCCATTGAATGAACGCCTGACAAAAATTTGGTCTTAGAGATTTTTGCAGCTTTTCAAGTTTATTTTTCGGACTTTAGAGAGACTCTTTTTACTACCCATATGGCTAAAAGTTCTTTCTCCAGGAGCCCAGATCATCAAACATGTCAAGTTTGGTCCAAAAGTTACATTTTTAAATTTTCTTATAAGGTTTGCTTCTCTTTTTTTGCCAAAATTTTGTATGACATTTTTTGGGCATGTCTATCATGTCTATCATGTTGAAAGTATTATCAGATTCAGGCCCCAGTCATTGAAGCAGTTAGTCAGATTCTATCATTTTTCAATTTTATTTCAGAAATAATGTTTTGCTGAAATTTGAATATAATTTTTAATCATTTTGAGATGCTGTTTTGAAAGTTTTCTACCCAAATCCGAAAGTTTTCAAGTCTTTGCATAAATTCTATTTATAAAATATATTATATTTCACATGTCAGCCATGTTCTTATTCTGCCTAAGTATTGTGTCCTTAGAAAATATTTTTTGGGTGCTACTGGTTTAAGAATTTTTGTCATTAATAGGGATTAGTCAATATCATAAATATATTTTGACCAGGAATCCGTTAGCACTAAAATGTGAAGCTGTTTAGTAGTTTTCAATCTTCATTTAAATGGTTAATTGCTGCGGCATATAACCCCATGCATCTAACTTGAGGTTCACCTGACATTTGAAACAAAAGGCGTGCAATTTTAAGACATTTGTTTTAGGTTGGTGGTGTTATTACAAACTTTAGAATGCCTGATACAAAATCTTATGGACTTGGTGGGGGGTCTATTGTAACAATTCAGGAAGATAATGTAAGTTTAAGTCAATTAAAGTTTTTATTAAATCTACTATCCTGAATAACTGATAAGTTTACAACAGTGCATTGTTTACTTCATACATTGTTTTGCAAATAGTATGAATTATATAGCTCTCATAGAAATTAATAGTTTGAGAACGGGCGGTCATGTTTATTTTGGTCTAATGTGGGCGAATTTAAACTGAATATGTTTTTAGATACCGCTCTTATCTCAAAACATTTTGCTGACTATATTGAAGTTTCTTGTAAGGCCCGGCAAGCAAAAAAAATTAGAAATTGTGACATCACATTGGTAAATTATATTTTTTACTTTATAAATTATCAAATTGAAGTTTTTATTTTAAAGAATTGCTTTTGAGAAAAAAAAGTCTTAATTCTGAACTTGTACAGCTCTTAAACTAATACTAACAAACTAATTAGCGTCCCAAACAGTAGTCCGACACATTAAAGACACTGTAATATCCTTCATGTGTCGATGATCGACATTTCTGGGACGCATCTCTTCTATACCACCCTTCAATCGTTGAACAAATGATTGTTTTTGATACTTCCTTGAGACAATTCTGTTACTATTGTATAAGAAGCGTCGAACAAATGTTGAACATGTGTCGAGGTTAAAAGCTTATTTGGTTGCTTAAAATGTAAGCGTTTCGAAGGTGTTGATCAAGCGTTGATGTGACGCACCTACTTTACATATTTATTTTACATATTAATTTGTGGTCTTTTTTAAGCATCGAGCAAGTGTCGTTGTCCAACGGAGACAATAACATGCGTAAGTCAATCAAGAAACCGTTGTTAATCCAAAAATGTCGTAAAATTATGAATTGATGGCGGGTGTTTCTTAAATTACATTAACTTCTTTTGCCTCCACCCTCCTCCACCCTCCTCCACCACCATAATTGAAATAGTTTTGTTCGGCACTTCATGGAAAAAATTAAAAACATGCGTCCTAGAAACGTTGATTGTTGACACATGAAGGACACTAGAGTGTCGTTAAAGCGTCTAACATGAATTGAAATTGCGGTTTAGGACGCTTATCAGTTTACTAGTGTAAGATTTAAGATTTTAAGATTTTAGTTGTGTAAAAACTAGATCAGTTATAGTTATAGTTCATAAAACTTTCTTTATTGGCTTATCTTAATTGGCTATCATCCTTAATACAATGTAATAAATTTTTTTTCATCAGTTTTTATAAAATGACAATTGTTTTGAAGAGTGTTTTCAATAAAATCTTTTAAACTTTTGTGTTTTCCTCAAATAAAATTGAGCAGTTCAAGTTCATGTTATCTACTCCACTCATGTTTGATTTGCTCACAGCTCGTAAGAAAATTTTATTTTTTGATCTTTTTCTTCCTGGCTAGAATGCTTACAGAATAATAAAATTTTATCTTTAATTAAAATTTATTTTAAATAATTGTGCAGAAGATAATAAGGTCTTTCTTTTGGTTCTATGGCTATCATTGTTTTTGTTTATACTGTAACTCAGTTATATAATCTAATATTCATAGAGCATATTAGTGGGTCCTTCTAGTGTGGAATACCGTATCACACAAGAAGCGTTAGTATTTGGTGGAAGCACTCTGGTCTCATCTGATATTGCTGTGGCTAATGGTTGTGCTAAATTAGGTAAACAGGACTTGGTCAAGCATTTAGATAAAAACTTTGTTGCAAGAACTATGGAAATCATAAGGAAAAAGATTGAAATGGCTGTTGATACTGTAAATGTACCTTTTTTATCTATTTTTTATTGTTGTCAAGTATATTAAGAGGTGATTAAACCGGATGTATTAATGGCGGATTGCTTGGTTGTGATTAACATTTTTAATAATGTTTAAAACATTCTAAATATTTGATGCATTCATTTTCTTGCATTAAAAGTTAAACTCAGCTGAAATTCAATCAAAGTTTTATTAAGTCATGATTATTATGATTATTACTTAAAACTTAAAACTATATATTTTTTTTTTTTTTTACTTTCAGTTGAGTAAAGAAGCATGTAATGTTGTTTTAGTGGGTGGTGGAAGCATCCTCATTGATACCAAAGAAACCTTTGCTGGTGTATCTTGCATGATTAAACCTCAATTTTATCAGGTTAGTATGAGGTTATCATCCAAACAACTTTCTTTGCTTAATCTCAGGTGTTAATCTTAAAAATTTATCCTATTTCTCCTATTTCATATTTAATGATGATAGCTTGAATAGCAAAGTCAGTTTTTATTTAACAGACTAAAAAAACTGTGATCCAGGTAGTAGAATAAGAGAATTAATTTAAATTTAACAGGTTGCAAATGCTGTCGGTGCTGCATTGAGTCAAGTAAGTGGCGATTATGATAAGTTAGTAACGTTTGATCATGACAAACGGCAAGAAGTAATTGATTCTGCAAAACAAGAAGCGATGCAAAAAGCAGTTGCTAATGGTGCTCTCATCGAAACCTGTCATATTGTTGATGTGTCTGAAGTGGCAATGTCGTACATGGCTGTCCCGTGTGTAAGACTTAAAGTCAAAGTTGTTGGAGATTTGGAACATAGAGGTGGTGAGAATGAATCATACAGTATAAATACAGACTTAACTCAGGATAAAAATATCGATATTTCTTGTAAAGAAACAGTTGCAAAGGGTAACTATTTTTGCTGTAGTTCAGTCAACAAAAAGCCTTAATGATACAAGCCAAATACTTTTTTCATTTTGCCTAATAATTTTATTTTTGAAAACTATTACCAAACATTTCAATTGAGGGTTTGTCCATTCTAGCCATTTTACCAAGCCTTTCGAATGTCCATTCTTGAGATATCTCAAAACCTTTTAAGGGAAAATTCTTCCATTCTAGCAAAGTTAATTTCAAATAAGATTTCATTCATTCGAGCAATATTGTGAACTGGGATATTTATAAAAGTTTTATATTCCAAGAAGCAAAAAGAATATAGATCCTGGAGAATGGTGTATGGACACTAGAGGCTTATGACCAGGGATCCGGTTAATTGAGGTTAGAGTGTGGTCTATCATAATTTATAGAAGTTTCTTGACTACAAATAAAAGTTTTATATAAATTATTGATGGTGTTGGTTTTGTAGCATTATCCCCAACTCAAAATATTGTCAAACTTTTCAAATGAGGGTTCATCTAAATCAACCAATATTACCAAACCTTTAAAATGAGGCTTTATCCATTCTAGCGGTATTTATTTATATTTAAATAGTAAAGAACCTTATAAATAAATATTGTACATTCTATTTAAGTTTTATTTAGAATGGAACAAACAAAATTAATAATTTGAATGATCTTCATACAATTCATTACATACTTATTTTAATTAATATTTACATGTTTGGCTAATTCTGTATTTAAATAGATCTATGCAGAATTGTTACCAAACCTTTCAAATGAGGGTTTACCATTTTATAAAAATATTTGCAAGTAATTTTTATCAAATGATAAAAATATGATGCTTTCATAGACTTACTAAATACCTGGGCTAAAGTCAACAATGTTCTTATCCAGTTTAACATGCCTTATATAGTCAAATCATTATATTTGTATTAGATTCTGAACCTCTTCACCAGAGATCTTCAAAAGAACAGCCTCCATCTGCCTGTACCAAAGAAACACAACAACCAGAGTATGGTGATGATGGTGAATGGATACTGAATGAAAGGGATGTTGACTGTTTGGCTATTGGTGCTGGTGTATTGGGCTGTGGAGGAGGTGGGAGTCCATATATAGGACATTTAGGGTTAAAGAGACTTTTAAAAAATGGTAAAAGACCAAGAATAAAATCTCCGTTAAGGTAATGATTTGTTTATCCTGATTGTTGTTATGGTCACTTGTCTTGTGGACTTTAATTTTCAGTGATAATGTTCAAAATAATGTACACCAAACATTATTTTGATGTATTTGCTAAAATTGAACCTCTAATGAAAGTTCCCATGAATAGACTTTCTTTTTTTTCTCCTTTTTGTTTTTTTTTTTACTTAATTGAATTTGACAATATTTTAATTTCTTAAAGATCTCTTTACTTACAAATGGCTCAACTTTAATTAGCAGTACAATTATTTGGTGAATAATTTCAAAAACCTAACTATATAAATTATTCAGCAAGTTTAAAAATATACTTCAAAACTAAATGATTGCTTTAATGTTATATTATCTAATAATGCTTTCATATTAGTATTTAATTTGCTGTTCGTATATGAGTTTGGAGCATGCTTTCATTTTTTTAAATGCTTTTCCAACCTGCCTTAAATTTAGAGCTTTTAATCATAGTCATTTCAATCCATAAATCTAAAGGCAAGCAAGTATAGGGCTTTCCGGTCATTGATTGGGCAAACAATCCATTTTTCATGTATGCTGCAGTGTCTTCTGTAAGAGTGAACATTTTTGCCCAAAACTCTACTAGCCATTTTCCGTAGTGGTTATTGTGATATATCTACATCCATGGGATCATTCAACGAATTGACTTCTTAAATTGATCCTAATTTTGTGCCTTTAATAAGTAGATGTTCATTACAAGGATTTCCACCATCTTAATTCTTAGCCAATAATTAGCCATTGGCGAGTTGTAAGCTTCAGCAACTGCATAGATCTGTTCCATAAATTTTCCGAAATTGTCACTGTCACGAAGTTGTTGTGCTACCATCTGAACATATTTTTTTCTTCTCATGGCTAGATCTACTGATTTGTCAACAATAATATTGGCAGAGACAATAACATCTGATAAACCATTTTTCAAAATTTACTGAGAACCAAACCAAACAAACCTATATTCTGTTCTTCTGGCTCAAGGTTAGTGCAATGTTGTGCTATTCTATTAAAAGTATGGATCATTTGTTCTTTACGCATTTTTGTAGTTCTTGGCTTTGATTCGAATTGTTTCTGTACAGAAGGACCAACAACTTTTAATGTTTTATATGGAGAGATTGTATTTAATTCTTCTGTGACAACTTTTAAGTCACTGTGAGAATAAACTTTCAACTTTTCTGTTTTATTACTTTATTTTTCTATGATCTCTGCTCTCTAGATAAACATGACATTAGTGCAATGTGATGAATTGGAACCAGTCAATGTATCATTTTTGAAATATCATTGTCCATGATAGCCCTCGCAGGATAGCTACTTACGAGTTCAACAGGACATAAGGGGTTTTTAATATGCTGATTTGTCCATATTGCAAGGAGATTCTTGATATCTTGATAGCTTATTCCAAGACTAAGTTTCCTCATTAAATCAACAATCTCACGAGATCTTGTGATGCCGTATAAGGTGAAAGTCAGTTGGGCTTTCAATTTAGTTCATTTACTACTAATGTGCGACTTGAGAAGAGGTGCAAGTGTTGTATATGTTGGATCTAAATACTCATCTTTTATGTTTAATACCAGGTTTTTCAGCCATATAAAAAACTTTTTAAGTAGTAGGTCAGGTTTTTCTATGTCGTCTAGTTCTTCTACCGTTAGAGGCCAGATAAATTCTTGTTCGTCTTTAAACTTTCCTCTTATACGTCTTGCAGCCATGTTAATGAGCATTTCATCAGATATTCTCCAGGAATAAATGGCAACCTCTATAAAACTATCTCCTGCACTGCTATCAAATACCAATGTACTTTGATTCTTTTGATACCTGTTGTGAAAACCAACTTTTTCTCCAAACTCAGAGAGAAGTATTTGTTTCACATAACTTGATTTTATACTGCCTGAGTCAAATCTAATAAAAGTCCTTGTAACGTTCATTTAGTTTGAATATTGTTCCTTTACATGTTGAAAGAAGATTATCTATACTTCTTCAATTCGAACATCTTGGAAATGAATATTGTCGTCTTTTTTTGGATTGTAGGCTTTCCAACAGTATCTATTCCAACATGCCTTATGGCATCGAATTTCAACTGCAAAAACATCTTTTGTATTATCAGTAAAAGAAATTGTTGAAACAGTTCCAACTTACTTTTAAATATAAAAAATAATGTAGTTTTGTTGAAACGTTTTATTGCTTGTGCTATAGCACAAAGAATAAATCGCTGGATACGTCCCTGCCTTGGCTAAGGCTATATGTAGCATAAAAATAACCTCAAAGATTCTGTACTTTTCTATTTGTAACAGTTTCTTTCTCTTTCTCTCACAGTTAACCTTCTAAATTCTTGTGAATTTCATCACATATCTTTTTGCACAATATACAAGTAAGAGTAAAAGAAGCTGGCTCATTCGGCTTGCGTTTTTTTTTTTTTTTTCGTTTGGTTGTAAAACTAGATTAGGCATCACTAAAGGGAAAATATTTCATTTTAGCACTAATAAAATTTGGTATCATATAATAAATTGTTATCATTATTATCCCGATAAAATTCAGATGATTTTTTCACTTTTTTAGTTCAGAATTTCCGAGATAGATATTCTAACAAAGTTATTTGGTAATTGAAACAAAGTAAATTATATAAATATTTACTCTATTTATAAATTTCCTCTACAACAACTTGAAATTATTTTGTCTAAGCTAAATGAGTTATGCGCACCAACAATATGAGTAGAGTGTGTAGAAAATGAGCAACGTGTGTAATCATTCCAATACACGAAGCATGAATCGTATATTATATGAGCACATTTTGGAAGAAAAAAATTAACAACAAATTTTACCCAATTTTCACCTGAATATTTTTGCTCAACCTTAAAAAAAAGTTACCCCCTCAAATTTTGTCTAAATTAGCTGTACCAACCAAATCCGGTCTAAAATCGTAGCCAGCTGATCGTGGCCCCGGACTAATAGAGATTTTTCTCTACTATTAGTTTAGCAAATTATTATTTTACCAATCTTCATCGTGTCTGAAATTTATACGTATTTTAGACCCATGTTTTTCTATCTTTCTCAGCTAGCATTTGCTTATTTTATCTAAAATTTTAATTTTTCATCGTGTGGCAAGGGTATAAAAGTAATTTATGATATGTTATTTCAGATTATTTTAAAGCTTCAAATAAAAAACTTATTATTTTATGCCTAAACTTTGTCATTTTTATACCCTAAATCAGTTTTTTTTTATAATGTGTCTAAACATTTTATTTTAAAATTCCATTTTTATTACATTGAAGTAAATGTCAATTATAAAATTATGTTTTCTAAATAATCTCTCAATTAGGTCAGTGATTTTCTATTTATTATGATGAATGATTTTTGTTATACTTTAGTATGAAAGAAAATGAACGTGCATTGGGTGTTGCCTTCATGGGTGCACCAGAGATTCTGATTGAACGTCTTCCAAGCGGTCATGAACTTCTTGATTCAATGAGTTTGTTTGAATCATTGGTTAAAATGGAGTTTCATTCAGACACAACAGCAAATAAATCTTGTGAGCTGATTAAAAAGAACCACCTTGATGCAATTACTTCAAGTGATGCCAGTCGAATAGTAGGTATTTAGTTAACTAATTATCTCATCCACCAATACGCATGACATTCACAAGCTTCATCCATTCTGATCGACCTTTCATCAGCTTCCTTGTCTCTCTGACCTCAACCACTTCAGTATCTTCTAACGAATTGTGGACATGAGTTCTTCTACATCTACCTCTCCCAGCACTTCCTTACATTGGCTTCCAGAGTACGAGATTGCTAGCCATTTCTTCTCTGTCTTGGACAAAAATGTACAGCAAGGCCCAATCTTCATCGTTAAACTTTTAGTTTAGCTTTTTGGTCATTATTTAGGTTACTGAACCATATACAGCGTTTGAAATAACGGCCAATAAATGATCGGTGGATTTCTATGTTATGGTCAGCAAATTTCAGTTTAGGGCGATCATCTTGATATGTAGATTTTGTTTTTGAAAAAGTAAATCAAGACCTTGTCATTTAATATTTTTAAACTAATGCACTTAGAGTCTCATTTGTTATTTATTACTATAAAATATATTTGTAATCAGGTAAGTATTTAACAATTTAAAATAATTCTTGTTTTTCAATTATGAAATTTATTATACCATTCATTAATTTTAAAAAAAATAGAATGTTTGAGGCAAGGGTTTTAACCCTGTATTTGTTTTCATGAAATTCCATATAATATTTCACTAGCACATTAGATAGAAGTATAGGACGCTACTCCATATATTTCCACATTTACTCCTAAGTCGGATTGTTTGGGTCTCGTCAATTGTCTCAGTCATCAAATCTTCTGATTTAACCAAGAGCCAGATTTGTTTAGAATTACCTTAATTCTGTAAAACTTCAGTAATTGGTTGTACAACATCAATATATAACTTTATCAACTGACATTACCAAATTAGAGTCTAAAAAAGGTACTTGAGAACTTAGTAAACAACAACATAATACAATCTAAAGATATTATGAACATTTAAAATATATTTATCTTTTTCTGATAATTTTAATCTTTTTACAGTAATTAGCCTTAAATGTAATAGATATGTGAATCCAAAATTAAACAAAAACTAGAGGTCTTTTTTAGACGACTAAAGTTACGTGGTAGTTTCATAATAACATTCCTATACTTTTAATAAGCTTCAACCCAAGTCTTCATTTAACCCAAGAGGAGCAGACTCTTCATTTAAAATAAATTTAAGTTGTCTTATAAGCAAAATTTCAGCTATTGATACCAGATTTAAATATTCTAACCTTATTAAGGAAAATTTTAGCGCTATGTATGATTTAAGAAACGATATTTCAATTTTTCTAAAGAGACTGATAACAGTTCTAGGGTAGTTATATAGAGTAAGAAATATTACCTCAAAGAGGTAACTGAGCAACAAAAATGTGTCACTGGAAAAATTATAGATGTGTTGCATAAAATAATCAAGCATTACCTTAAGTTGTTAATCAGCATCTTCACAATTCTGCTACTCATTCAACATTATTTTGTTGCCATTGTTTCAACCACACGAAATTTATGGGACTTGAGATTTAGTATAACAAATTCACTGATTCCGCCTTCTCTTCCCATTTTAATTTAAAGGAGGGGTGTAAATTGATTATTTATTTACTTTAGGCGTTTAAAGTTTCTGATATCCCACCAGTTAACTTGATGGAGTTAACACATTCAGTTATTACTGTACTTGAAATTGGTGGAATGAATTCTCTTGAGCCTCTTATATTAGCTGCACAACTGGGCATCCCTGTGCTAGATTGTGATGGTATGGGTCGAGCATTCCCTCAATTACAGCACTTTTCCCCATTTATTTATGGGACTAAACCATACCCTGCTGTTATTGTTAGCCATAAAAATGAAGGCTTCTGTTGTGTTGGAATTAATTCAGCTACTGATTTAGAAAACTTCTTTCGAGAATGTTGCGTAAAATTCGGGTAAGCTTCTATTTTTTTAACGAATTTCATTTTCAGAAAATATAAAAAAGTTTGGTTCAAAGTATAATTTACAAGTTTTTATAGCATTGTTATTTGAATTATTATAAAAAAAAATAACTGCAAAAAATAGTAAGGTATTTATTTAAAATTTTTTGTTTTAATTTGAAAATCCTAAACTAAACAGTATCGAGAATACATGATATAAACAGCCATAAAACTGAAGGTAACTCTAGACTGGTTTGAAGTTTGCTTCGAGTGACAATACTGGTAACATACTAGAAAATTATTTTGATTTTAAAGCGCCATTTTTTTTTTTTTTTTTGTTATTAAACTACTATCTGTGTCTAATTATAGATGTTCTGCTGCAATCTGCTTCTCACTTTCGAAAAATGATGTCATGAACAAGACATGCCATAATACCTTAAGTCAGGCATGGCATATTGGCAATGCTGTTTTAAATGCTCGGTCAGAACATTTACCACCTGTTGATGCTATACTGAAAATATCGAATGGAATGCTTCTATGTCACGGAAAGGTAGTCTACATATGCTTTTAAGAAAACGAGATTATTTCTTAAATTATTTTTACAGGATTATCGATTGTGATTTTGGGATAAATAAACAAACACCGTTTAGCTGTCCATTTGGACACAATTTATGTAGGTAAAAAGTTTGTCAGTGGATGTAATATCTGTGTGGTATGAAATAATTTTTGGATTTGTTTCATTGTAAGTTACTGGCAACTTTTAAGTATTTTAAGTATCAAATATCAAATCGTAGAAAGAAAAAACAACTTTAAAATACGCTCCTATCGTTGAATAATGTAAAAGGTTCAGGAAAGAAAAAGTACGCTAGAACAAAATGCAGCTATTGGTCTTGTCCTGGAAGATCCAGTCAATGGTGGCAAGCTTTTTTAAACAATTCTGTTGTCAAATCAGAGTGGAAAGAGAAATTTAGAATGTCACATGAATCAACAAACTTAGATCGTATATTGAAAAACAATCAACCAGATTTTATAAAGCGATTTCAGTAGAAACACAAGTGGATGCCACACTATATTACTTAGTTGATGAGGGAAGAATGAGGAAGATGGCTCGTTTTGTATTGCAAGATGTACTGTATCAAATATAGCTTGCCGAGTGAGTGACCCGTGCAATATCAGAACGGCTTACATCAGAATATATAAAAATTCCTCATACCGAAAAAGAGGTAGAAAAATCGTCAGCTCTCTTTTAAGAAAAACAGGGGTTTTTTCTTAGCATTGGTGCAATTGATGGGACACATAAAACAAAAATCTGAAAACTTCACTGATTATGTAAAACAGAAATTACCCCACACTATAAATTGCCAGCAAGTTGCTGACCATAAATATTGCTTTATTGTTATCTTGGTTAAATGGCCTGGTAAATTATCCAGTGCAGTGATGCTTTCTAACTCTTCTTTTAACAAACATGGAATAATGTCTAAACGCTTTAACGTAAATGGAGAAAGTGTTGTCCCAATTTTTATTTTGGGAAATTCTAAATTTTTGATTAAAGAGTTTGTCAATGGTGATGAAAATCTACCAGAAAAGTTTTTTTTTGTAGTGTTTATTCTCTGCGAGGATGGTTGTAGAATGTGCATTTGGCAGGCTAAATGCTAGATTTGGGTGTTTAAGGAGAGAAATGGACATCAAGTTAAGAGAATTACGTTATGTTACTTATGCCTGTTTTGTACTACATAACTTATGCAAAGAAAGGAAAGAATCAATTAGCCAACATAAAGTTGATGCTGCTTTAAAGTATGATTCAGAAAATTCAGAGAAAACCAATTAGACAAATATATGAAAAGTTTGTTCAGTAACTTATTGTTTATTTTCTATTATTCAGCATTTCCATTACTTTTTCGCGACGGTTACTAATTCCCATTTTTACCTTCTTTTATGTCAATTTCACTATCTTTCTCTTCTTCTTCTTTGCCATTTACTTTAATGTCTTTGTTTTGTTTGATATTCCGTATGCAATGACGAGTCTGTTCCACTTGAAATAAATGTGACTACTGGAGATCCATTCCACCAGCTCGTGCACAAATCATAAAATGCAAAAACCACCCTTCCGCCTCCACTCTTCTTCCCAGTGTCAGCTGCTTTTCTATATGATACACATATGTTTACTTAGCAGCTACACGATCTTTATTGATTTTTTCTTTGTTTAGGTACTTTTCTTCGTCCTCTGGATATTCTTTCAATAAAATGTCACAAATTAGTTTGTATTTGTTTCGCTTAGTCTCCCCTGTTTTAGCTTTCAAGCTCACATTTTAGTTTATGATCAATAGATTCTTTTAGAAGAAGTTGCAGCTCATCTTCTGTCCAAGAAAAGTTAATTTCACTTTCTCTTTTTAAATTTATTGCAGCCTTCTATAAAAACTTTTGTTGTTTAAATCTTTACATTCATTTTTTGTTTCTGACAAGTCCAGATTACTTTTCACTTAAGTTTATCAAAAATATAATTTTTTTCATAAAAAATTTTTTATGCGAATAATTATAGCTTAATTAAAAAAAAAAAAGCATGACTATTTTCTGCAGAAAATATCTCTGCTTGTACTTATCCAAAAGTTCTAAAATTTAATAAACCAAATAATAACAAAAGCTTTACGATCGAAGAAATTTAAGCGACTTATAGCAATTTAAATATATCGCATAAAGAAAATGCGGAAAAAAATTAAAATGTAACTGCTCATAAAATTTGAACAAGTTAGAGGACCTGTTAAACAGCAAATCCTAAAAATTTCAGGAATTTAGGTCAAGCGGTAAAAATTTTATCTTCCGCAAAAGTTAAAAAATTTTAATAAAAAATGTGCTTAAAAGCCGTAATCTTAAACCACGTTACCGTAATTGACTTATTTGTTAACATTGATAACTTCAAAATTAGATGAATAAAAAACTACAAAATGTATGGTAAGAAAAAACCAAGCATAGATTTGGATTCTACATTAAGTTCTGTGTTAGGAAAATACTACATTATTGAGTTTCATGCCTTTATAAAACCCTATCCAGTATAATGATCACATGGTCTTAATAAGAAAACATCTGTTAATCTTTAAGCTGTTAAAAAATACTCATTAAAATACATAACAGCACTATAAATAAAAAAAAAATTAATCTTACATTTATTAAAATCTTTGTGATGAATCAAATGTTTCAATATATATTGTTTTAATGTTATTTTGACTATGAGAAAGTTGGTGAAGTTTAAGGATTTTAAATTTAATAGCTCATTTATTTATTGATTTGCTAAATTATTTTTCAAACGCATATACATTTCAGAAAAAATTAAGCACAACTGACATACAAAAAAAGCCTCAAAAAATTGTGTTTTTTTTTAAAAAAAACAAAAACTTTTTTTTTGTAGCTTCTTTCCATTCATTGCAGGTAATAAAATTAAATGGCAAGTCTAGTTTTTCTCATAAACTATTGTTTTTTACTGAAATTTCACGTAAAAGACTAAATACACATTGTTAATAACAACACATTCGGTATCCCAGAAAAGGACCTATAATATAATTGTTTACAGTGTTAAATTTTTTCCATTAGACCATGGATTCCATCTTCAAAATGTTTTGTTTCTTTGACATGAAATTTTATTTTTTCTTCATTTTCTGACAAAATCTTGCATTTTCATTTTTTTTTTTTTTTTAATTTCATAATTTTAAGTTTTTTAGGAAATTTTTATTCTTCTTAAATTTTGTATAACTAATTAACATTAATTAACATAAATTTTAAACTTTAACAGGGCACCTGACCATATAGTATCTAATACTAACAACTTTTATAATGTTTTTACAGATCAGTAACTTAGAGCGTACAACGAAGGATGGCTTTACTAAAGGAAAGATAGATGTGGATGTGATTTCTTGTCATACTAGCATGGTAATCGAATTCCAAAATGAATATTTGATAGCACGTAACTCAAAAACATCTGCAGTTCTTGCGACATGTCCAGATTTGATAACTTTAGTTGAAACAGATAATGGACATCCAATTACCTCAGACGAATTGAAGTATGGATTGCGTGTCTCAGTATTGGTTATACCTTCCAATCCTTTAATGTCAAGTAAAAGAGCATTAGAATTCGTTGCTCCAGAAGCATTTCACTATAACAATGTTGTTTATAAATCAATAGGCGAACATGTTTCTGTTGTGCCAATACCTAAGATTGATCGCAAAGAAGAATTTTCTCTTAGTTCCCGCAATTAAAAATTTTATCAGCATCCCACTCCTGTCCTTTTTACCATCAACAAAATAGGTTATGTGTATCTTTTTCAAGTCAAGGCCTGCTTGGAGTAGAATTGGAACTAAATATTTCTATTTTTAGAAATCGTATGAAATTCTTTAAAAATTCTTTTTTTGCACAAATGACAATACAGACATATATAATTTACATGTGGTATAATTCATTAGAGGACTAGAAAGACTTGAATGCCCCTCCTCGTTTGACTCTACGCATATTATGAATTTTTTAATTTTCATTTTTCATTTTAAATTTTTTTTTTTTTTTTTGCTGTTGTCTAAACTATGAATCAGCTAACTTACTGATTTACTTTATTCAAAGAACAAATAATTTTCGTTGACGTTCTAAACTTTAAAATTCAGTGGAAGCATCTAATTTATGATATACGAAGTGTAATAAATTTTGTTGGTTAATAATTGTGGTTTCATAATTTTTAGTGAATTTTTCCTTTAAAATTTTACCTTTACTTTCTTTTACTCTAAACAATCTAGTTATGCTGCCTGTCATGGTTTATCAGATAGGTCAGTATTTTTCATGGTTTATCAGGTAGGTCAGTATTTATCATGGTTTATCAGGTAGGTCAGTATTTATCATGGTTTATCAGGTAGGTCAGTATTTGCCAACATCTCTAAAATGTTAAATGAAACATTTTTGAAAAAATCATTTTAATATCAATGCTAGATAAAACTCTTCTTGGTTGGCTTTTTTCTAGTTTTTTGAATTTACCTGTATGAAGCTTATAGAATTGTTTGGTACTCTTAGAATACTGCGTTGTGAAGGTTAGAAAATAGTGTGACATTTATAGAACATCCCCAATATGAAGGTAAAATAATAATGTTATATTCGTAGAATGGCCCAATATGAAGTTTGGAAAATAGTGTTATATATTTTTAGAAAGTCCCAAGAGAAGGGTTGATAATGATGTTGAATTTGTAGAAGTTCCCAATATGAAGGCTATAAAATATTGCTATATTTGTAGAACATATCAGTATGAAGATTAAAGAATCGTATGACATTTGCATAACATTTTAAAAACAATGATTTGAAAATAATGTGACATTCATAGAATTTCCCAATAAAAAGTGAGAAAGTAAAATTTAACAACCTAAGTAAAATTCAAATAGGAAGTGCCACATTAAAAAGCTCAAAATTATGTGAAAAATCTTATTGGTTTTTCAATAAAGAAAAGGCGTTTCACAATTCCAAAAATACTTGTAAACAAACATTTCCTTTTCCAAAAAATTCTCTGGTGATATTTTTTACTCAAAAGACCAAATTATTTTTTGCTAGAGTTATAGCCTACTTTACGACTGTAGTGATGGGAAGCATGCCATCACTTTTATGTGAAAAAATCTGTTTCGAAAATGCCTTTTTAATACACATTATGACAGCCGCTAAATAGTTTTTTATGAATTTCCTACAACCACAAAATAGTTTTTTATGATTTTCCTATTTTGTGATTTTCTTATTTTGTTTTTTTTTAATTAATTTATGGGTGCTTTTTATGTAATTGAATTCATATTTTTTAGTTACATATTTTGTATTTTATATTGATGTATTTTCTGTCAAAAGCTATATATATTTGGAAGAATATATTTTTATCTCAGTAATTTTTATCTGCTAAATATTACAATTTTACGTCTGTCACGCATGATGTTTCAGAGATCTGCATATACCTGCAGGGGTCGAAATAACTGTGAAATAACTGTCGGTTGTCAATTAAAACCGAACAGAACATTATTTAACCCACATAAATTTGTGTAAAAAAAAAAAAAATAAAAACTGATCAACTTTTTTGCTTTTACCTCTTGACAAAACTCGTTTTTTTTATTTCTGATGAAAACATTGCAGACATCTTATAATTGCCACTTCTCTGAAGATATATATTAAATTGCGTTGTGTAATTCGTATCAAATATATCACTATTACCAAAACAAAAACAAATCATTCAAATGAAGATCAAACTCACGGAGTAACTCTCCCAGAGAGACCTTTTTAGTGTAATATTTATCATAATATATATAATATATATCGTAATATTATACGAAACTTTAAAACTTTATTTAAGCTTCCTTTCTGTTTACTATTACTAAAAGAAGTGTGAATTTGAATATTACGTTAGTAATAGAGTTAAAACGATCACTTATTTCAATATTATATGATTGATTTCTATGATACAAAAATTTTGTTCAGTTCCTAGAAGTTAAAATACAACAATCACTATGCTTTTCCATGCATTTTTTTATGCACAATATTAAAAATGGTTGATTAATTTGTAATATTGCTGATGTAAAACGTGGATTTAGTGGGTTTTTAGAAGCAATGAAATTCCTTAGATTGTCTGTTACAGGCAATCTAAGGAATACTAATTTCAAATTTCTCTGCACAGCCCAGCCATGGTGGACTGTGCTGGGAAGGAAGGGAAAGGGAAAAAGAGAAAGAAAGGGGAGGAGGGAGAGAAGGGAACAAACTTGTTACAAACTATTATTAATAATTATAAACAGGTCAATTTAACTTAGTTTTGTTCAAACATAATGATGAAAGACATTTTTTGACTTTTTTTTTTTTTGCTAGTTTATCTAAAAATAGTACTCAAATCTTGTTCCTGCCACAGTGTTATGTTATATTTTAAAATTAAATTAAATCACTGCTTAATTATAAGGGAAATTTGGACAAATTTCTTGTTTTAAGGCTAACTCGCATTAAACTTTTTAAATCTGCTATTGCTTTTAACCATCTAACGATAACTTTTAAAAAAGTTAACTTTGAATTTTGATATTTTTTATAAAATTAATTGTGGTTAAAAGTCTCAGGATATATCTTCTTGTGTTTGAAAAACTCTGGATTTAAAAGATATATATTTTTTTTAATATTTTTTTTTTTCGAAAATATTTGTTTAAGAACATTTTTAAGAAATAGCATTTTTAATTTTTTTTAAAAATGAGAGCACATTCTTTTGTCAAGGTGTCATTGGTTATATAAATTTCTTTCAAATATGATTTACATATGAGATTTTTTTCATTGTTGTAATAACCTAAGCTTATCCTGGTATTGTGCTTTCTGACTTTCATATGAAAACTGAACCTCAGCCATTTTTCAGCAATTCCGTAACTTTTAGGATAAATCTGAAGTTCGTTTTTTCCTCATCTAGTTTCAAAAAAACAGTCTCTATATGATTGATTGATTGATCATTGTTTGTATGTTTCTCTTTCTGCAATAGAAATGAAATATTTATAGAAAATGAGTCGGTCACATATGCTTTACGATGATAAAAAGTTGACAAACGTACCGGTTTCTCTAAATACATTTAATGGAACATGGGATATTGAAAAAATATTTAACATAGGCAGGTATGCTTATATATTCTATTGTATGGTTTTATTGAGTTCTTGTAATTATTTAGTTTGAACACATAGGTCTGGTTGGTTAAAGTATTATTGAAATAAAAATAAATTATTTGATCAGATAAATAATAATTACAATTTTTCTTTTTCTTTTTCAATTTTTGTAATTAAATTTTGCAAAAGATAAAATTCACGATATAATGCAGGATAAAAAGTAACTCTTGATAACTTTATCATGCTTTACTAGTGAAAATTGTTCTCACACTCCATCCATTTAATAATCAAGTAGCTCAAAACTTGATTTTATAATTTGCTATTTTTTATCAACCTGTTGACTGTTTTACCAACCTGATGACTGTTTTATCAACAGTCATTGCAGTTTTTTTTTTTTTTTTTCTAGCAAAAGTTGACAATTAAGCAATAATTTTTTTTCATTTTTTCCATATTGTATTAAACTACCATTTATACCAAAAAAGTTCAAATTCTCTGAAAAAGTTCAAATTAAAAGATGGATGATTTTCTTCTGTGTATCGGGAAATTCTTTTTCTGAAATCATGCTTGCTAAAATTAAATTTCTTCGCAAAAATAACATCTCGGTGGCTATTTTGCTAAAAATTATAGAAAAAAAGGTTTAATAAATTGGTTTCATTTTTATTCCTTCAAAATTTTGATTGTTTTGAAAATGAGCGAAATTTTATGAGTACTGCTTTTTTTTACCCATTTATAATAAACTCTTGTTAAAGCAAACGCTTATAATAAGGAACAATATTTTTGTCCTGTAAGTGTAAGCTTTAGACATGTTGCACTGTAATTTTGTTTTTATTGTATCATATTGGTGTATTTAGTGGCAGTGGTTTGATTTTGGAAGGGAAGATAATTATGGTATCCCGCTATTGCATTACAGTCAATGATAATCCATTACGCAAAGTAAATATATTTTTATGCACTTATTTCCATGAGAAGAAGCCTTAAAAGTTCGAAATTCATTTAGAAATTCATTTAGAAAAAGCTATACAGAGAAAATTTAATGGAGTAAATGCAATTTGGGTCATTCCAGCCAGGTTCAACATTCGTCTGTCCCTAATGTTTTCAGAATTTTTTGAATTTTTCACCAAATATAGAGGTTTAAAGAAATTGAAAGAAAGCATTTCTGAAAATTTCAGCCAAATTGGTCAAACTGTTTTTTAGAGAATTCTCAGTTTTGCAGAAATTTTTGAAATTGTCTGTACCCCGATTTTCTAGAGTCCATAAAATGAGATAGACATAAATATAGGGTGTTCTTTTAATATTTGTTTCATCATGTCAGATCTACGCAGTAAATTTCAAAAATATTTGGTTTTTCTCTATTTTTACCAGGCAATAACTCAGTAAAAGCTTGTAAAACATATAAAGTGTTATATATTTTCTGTAAGTATATCTTAAAAGTAGTTGATTCATTATAAATTGGACCTTTAAATGCATTGTTGTCAAGAGTTATTCTTCTTTTAAAATTGAAGTTTTGAAAAAACCCAAAAATTCGGAAAATTTGGGCCTAAAAATAACTATGTGCCCAAAATAAAATGTTTTGAAATGAAAATATTTTCAGCGGTACTAAATGGTATATGTATTTACTAAGACAGTGCTTCATTCACTTAATGCAAGTTGTGCAAAATAAATTGCTTAGCTGAAATAACTCTAGCATAAAATTTTCAAAAGCCTGCCTGAAATTCCATATAGGGTATTTTTATAAAAATCTGTACGATGTAAAATTATATTTAGAGTCGGTATGTACGTTATGTAGTGTTACATTTAAAGGTTCAGAAAGGTACAAAAAGAAAGTTTGATTTGTCAGGGAATGAAATAGAACCAGATTTTGGCGGGGAAAAGAAGGTTGGCACTGGCTACCTCTCTTCTTCGTATAGTAAGTTATATGATAATCACCTTTCTTTTGATGAAGTTATGAAGTTATCAATTCTTTTACTGTTTTATTTCTGAAAAATGCCTTAATTTGACTGTTCGAAATCCTTATTGAACCAGAGAGTATCCCTTTAACTTTGATCATTGGAAATTATAATCAAATAAAATGTTAGTAAATACTATTTAGCTGAGTTAAAGCAAGATTCAACAAAGAACTTGTTAAGTAATATTCCTATCCAAATTCAGCACTTCATTAAATTTTAACTATATATAAAATTAGCCAAAAAAATTTAATTTTCGACATTGTGTCAAAATCAATCTACATAGTGTCATAAAAGAAAGAAACCGTTATTTGATATCTGCGAAAAATTATTTTTTAGAAAATAGTACGAAAATAGTCCGATTTCGTCAATACAGGCTGACGTATTTAAGGTATTATTATAAAACTAACTGTTTACTCGCCAAGATTTAGCTAATTGGTGCTTATTTTAAGATGTAAATACCTTAAAATTGAGTCTAGAATTAAATAGACAATTATATAAAAACATTGTCATAAAATACATATATGTAATTTATGACTATGATAAAAACGACCAATCAAAATCGTATAATGTTGAACAACTAATGAAAATACTTGATTAAAACATGTTCTGAAATCATGATCCATTATAGTTATCCAAATCAATCGGATAATTGTGCTACTTCATAACGTAAATAAAATTAACGACTAATTATGATTGGTTGGTTTGTTTAAACCTAGGTAATCACGAACGCTGTTATTATAGAGACTAGCTGTTTACTCGCCAAGATTTGGCTAATTGGTGCATATTTTAGGATGTGGCAACCTTAAAATGGAGTCTAAAATTAAATAAAGACAATTATATAGAAACATAAAATGGTAGTGGAATTCAATGCTGTAAGATTGAGTAAATTCAATTTCAGATTTTTTCTAGTCAGATGCTAAAAGCTAAATTAAACAAAAATTGGGAAAAATAGTACGATTTTAATTAAAAGCAAAAGTAATAAAAACTGGCTAAAGTCCAAAAAAGCTTTCCCTACATTTTCCTACAGAAAATTATGATTATGGTACTGCAAGTATTGGTGTTCGAAAAGATTTTCCGTAGCAAAATTATACTCCCGTCGATCATTAACAATTGTCGGATATTATTTTACACTTTGCCAGTTCCATTCAACATTAATAATTATTGGATATTGAACAACTGCCTAGAATGTTGTTATGTGTACCTCCGTCTATTATCAATAATCATTAAGTGTTTTACGAATGCTTTTATTTTGCCGGTCTGTCACGCCTCCATCCAACATCAACAATTTGCAGGTATTGTGCAACTGTTTTTAATGTTGTCATCTATTCTCCTATCAACCATCAATAATTTTCAGATGTCCTTCTACCAGTTTTTTTTCCGAAGTTGTTTAAAATATGATGTCTGGTATTGGGCCCACAATTTAACTTGTGGGATATCTGTCAAATAAAAGCTTTTTATTTTTAGAGGATGTCTCACGAGTGGGTACAGATATTCTAAATGTTAACCAGGTCATAGAACTTTTAGCTAACAAAACATTGGATGATCTTTCTAATAGGAAAGATGGTGTAGTCCATATATGGAGTGAGGAAGATGAGTTAGCTGGTGTTGAGTTAGACGAACAAGCTGCTGTAAGGTTACGTACCAAGGGAAGTGGGCCTTATCTAGGTTGGTTTTTTTTTATTATTTATTTACTCTTTGTTTTACATGGGTTTTACAGTTTCAAAGTCAAACAATAGTAAAATGTTAGCTAATTAATGTAATAATTATTTGCTTCAATATAAATAATTTAAAATGAAATGTTACGATACACCTACATAACCTAACCCTTGGACATATGCTTTGCCTAAATTACAAATACACCCTTTTGGTATCCAACACTTTGTGGTATTTTAGTCAAATTTTTACAATTCTTTAGACTCTCAGGCACTATATTCCAAATCAATGGCCCAAAAAATTATCCCATGATTGGACAGTTCTCGCTATTGGTCTTTAAAGGCTAGATTATAAGCACTACATATATTTTCAATAAAAGCGTACCTATTAAAGAATTTGAAAGGCCATGTTTATACTTGAACATTTCAATTGCAAGTATCCGTAAGTTTTTATGATGGATTGGTACTGATCTGTCTTTTTCCAACAATTCTTAAAACGTCATACCGCCATCGTTATAGACTAATCGTTATGTTCTTTATTGGAGCCTGTTTATTTTCTTGTTAATCTTTCTACTGTGAAACATCCATTTTAAAGGACAATATGAAAATTCGAAATAAAATCTTTCTTTTCATTTTCTTACCTACTTTTAAGAAAATATTATTTGTGATTTTCAAAAAACAAATTTCTATCTATACTCACAATACTATATTGGCTTCTTACACTATAGGTTCTCACTGTCGCTTTCCTATATCTTTGTATTAACTACATGTAATGTTTTCAAACCACTCTATAGCCATTAGACTATAGCCATTAGACTATCGTGCTCTAGACTTGTTTTTAAGTATTTATCACAAACATAGAATGTAATATCATCTGCGAAATTACATACATCGGATTCGCCAATTATAAAAAATGAAAATAAGTCATTAATGTATGTATTAAATAAAGGTGCTAAAATAGAACCTTTTGGGATACTTTTTAATAGCTCAGTTGTATGTGTTTTGCCTAGGTTCAAACTGCCTTCATTTTCTCTTCATAATTTATAGCCGATTATTTTCTGACTACAGGGTGTTCACCGACAAGTTTTTTCGTGTACCCTAGAATTTTAAAAATAAATTATTAAAATCATTACATTAAATTGAAAAGTTTCCAAAGGGAGTTATAGATTCAGTTTCCCAAGTTGTAATTTTTTAGAATCAATTGTATGCATGGACACCGAACGAGCCAGCAAGCTAAACTATAGTACTGGCGAGAGCGTTGGGGGCTCATGGACACAGAAGGTATTGAGTGTGACCGATGAGAAGGTTGATGGATACCACCTTACAGATGATAGTGTCGCTGTGGATGATAACGAGTGGGTAGGTAGCAATTGTTAATTCTCTCGATGTTTACACTATATTTCTCAATAATTTTATCAAAATAAAACCACCGGCATTTTTGACAAGCGATAAACTATTGGTTGATATCAATAATGATTTAATACTAATCCGAATGTCACAATATAATTTAAAATTCTATTTTTTATCGTCATATTAATAATAATATCACCAGTAATATTTTGACATGCTCCTACAATATATTACTGGAAGCTGGTTGTAACTTTGTACTAGTTTGTTTTCAAATTTTCCTGCATAATTTTTTTTCTTTTTTTTTTTTTTTAATCGTGGTGTATACAAGTGAGGGTTTTTTGATGTCGAATATTCGAAAAAGATCAGACTTATTTACAAAATTTTTAGTCTTTTTTCAGCCATTGCGATTGTGCTGAAATGTGGTGGAAGTCAATTATAAAATACGAAGAGTATTATTATATCATGTTGTATCTTGGCTTGGAATGTGCAAAACAAGTGTAGTCTTAATGCATAACAGAAAAATATAAAAAGTGGACGCAATGTAGGTATATTATAAAAATTCAATTGGAATTGGACATCCTCTCCATAATATTTTTAATAATTATCTGCTTTAAACCAAACTTGGGAGGTAAATGACTCTATTTAATAAGTTAAGAAGAGCGAAAAAAACGATCTGAGAAAATGAGTGCGTTAACACCCTAACTAACTAGTAAGGTGCTCATTTTACTCACCAAGAAGGTCTCAGTTTCTCTGTTAGCATCACTTGTTATAGACAATCCTTGCTAGATTTGGTAAGTCGCCGAGTATATAGCCACTCGACATGATACCCAACCATGTTTCCAAGGCGAGAATTAGAAAGCCTGAATTGGTCGAATACTTTCTGAATGTAACATCAGCTTGCATTCAATTAGTTGGTTTTGTTAGCAGAGATTTGTAAAACAGATTTTAATACAGATCAACTCAGAAACATTTTGCCGTCTCCTATAAGCCTATTGAGAACTACTGGTAAATAGAAGTTAAAGATATAATACTTTTAGTAGGAAATATTCGGACTAAACGATAATTTTGTGGAGATTTTTTCAAATAATACCAGCAAAGAAAAACAAAGTATAGAATCGCTCGCATTTGTTTTTCGCTGAATTATTAACAGCTATAAGAATTAGCCTGTAGAAGGAAAAGAAACAAATAAGAGATTGGTGGCGCCAGTTTATTTCGTTTCGATCTATTTCTACAAAATTTCTGGTACTGTTTTTTTAATAAAGACTTAATCTCTTGAATTACGAGGTAACAACCTCATTCAATTTATCAAAATACATTTGGAGCTGGCAAGCAATTATCTACAAAGCTTATTTTGAGAATTAAAAGCTTTTTTGCTTTTAAGAACGCTGAAGTAAAAAAAATTGAAAAATTTAACTTCCAATTCCAACTTTTACACAATCGCAATGGCTTTCCTTTGAGATTTTGGTAGATTTTTAGGAGCTATTAATCACGTCACATAATCCTTCGAACCCAATCCACGAATGGAATTGAAAAGTTTAATGGATCGGGATAGTTGAAACCTGTTTTATTTTACCAGCATCCATATCCAAGTTTTTACCAACACCCATATCCAGGTTTTTAACATAATCTATTGGCAGTGAACTTTTTAAATATCGCCATATATGATTTGCTACGTTCATAATACTTATTGTGTGTCGTAGGTTGATTAAATGAATTAATTTTTTTAGGGTGACTGACTGATCTAATTCTCCTGTTCAAAGTAATGTTTTGTTTTACCGAGTGAAGGTGAAGTTTTCCTAACATCGCATTGACTTCTTGAATAGATTTAGGGGTGTTGTCTTGGAGGCAAACATCACTCACTCTCTCCATTGCTTAAAATCAAGGTTTTAAAGCTTTTTCTGATTGAAATATTTAATATATAAAAAATTGGACTTTCGAAATGAACGTAAATTACATTGAGCATTACTTATGCACCTACTGGTCTAATGGACTCTCCTGTCTTTTTTCACTCTTGAAAGAAGTTCTCGAACTTGAGCCCTAAAGTTCATACTTTGCAAATAAAAAACATCGAGAAATTAAATATATTATTTGTACACTTAGATCGATAACTTAGAGCAGAAGGCTTTGTAAACTATCAAGGTTTTGGACATATCTTAAAACGAATACATGAATAACTCTATTTTCTGCATATAAATCTTGCCCGCGTAAAAGAAGATTAGTCTATTTCTGTCATTTAAAGTTTTTCCTTCCGTTCATTAGTCCTATAAAAAGACTTTTAAATTGATATGTGCCCTAGGCTTGTTTATGGACTTAAGAAGCTGTATGCGAGATTTCGCTGAAAACAATTAGAGTTTACTTAGATAAATAAATGCTCGATAAAACGTTCCTTTGATTATTATACTGAAAACCAGTTTCGTGGAGAGCGAGCGAATCAAATAGATAAAACCTAGATAAAGTTTTAGTTTATTCTTCACTCTTATTGAAAATTATTGCTCTTTCGCGTTGTGTTAATTTTCATTATTATCCTTTATTCCTTTTGAATTATTTTTTCATTTGTGGTAAAATATTTTATTTATCTGTATAAAGTTGCATTTAAAAACATCCGTTATGTTGTTGTAGGTTCTCAGCTTGGAAGGGAGGGGTTGAAACTACCTCTTCCTTCAAGAGGCAATTTTCTATTTATTATACGTATTTGTGAAAAATGTATTTTTGTAATGAAATTAAGCTAAAAAATAGTTTCAGTTTTTTATAGTTTTTTAATCCTCTATCGAT
>JAUZNK010091447.1:0-12470 GCA_035046665.1 Euphysa ruthae | reverse complement strand
ACTGTCCCCATTTGAAAATATTTTTTTACCGTGGAATATTTCAGGAGTGCGGACCTTGCGATTGGCATCGCTATTTATATAAAAAAAATGTTAAATTTTGCCATTGAGAAAGTTTTATATTCCAAGTTTATTTGAGTAAAGTAAAGAATTTCTAGTGAGTATTTATTATTTGATTATTCAAATGTTTTCAAAAATGCCAATTTTAAAATGTTTTCAAAAATAAATAAAGGTTCTAGCAAAATTCCCACCCGGAAAATTTCCACCCAGAAAACTCCCACCTAGGAGAATTCCCACCCAAAAAATTCCCACCTAGGAGAATTCCCTCCCAGAAAGCTCCCACCTAGGAAAAATTCCCACTCAGAAAATTCCCACTTAGGAGAATTCCCACCCAGAAAATTCCGACCCATTAAACAAAGCATCCATTATTTTCAGTATATAGTTTTTTATGTATAAATTTTCGTGCTTTAATTTTCGGTTTATTTCGCAAATTTACGTAAAAATATGTCTGCAATTTTTAAATCGCTAATTTCTGAAAAACTGTTTACTCAAAGTTTGAAAAGTTTATATTATTTTTACTTAATATTAAAATTTTCACTTAATTTATCAACTCAATACAATACTTGATGTTTGCTAACGGGATATATATCTCAAAAGGAATCGTGAGAAAGATACATTCAGAAGTTCAGATAATATTTTCGTCTGGATTTGATTTGCTCTAAGGTGTTGAAGTTTTATTTTCTATCCACGCCGACTTTTTGCTAAAAAACTGGCATTAAAGAGAGTGGAAACCATTATCATGTCAGTCAGTATATTATAATCAGTGCAATATAAAAGTTTTTTTATATAGCACTGATAGTGATATATATCTAAAAGGTCTTTATTATTTAGACAAAAATCATGGTCTATATTGTTTCCAGTTTTAACATGCTTTTATTTCTTATTTGCCTATAAATACATTTGCCTTAAATCTGCTATCAAATAAATAGTATTTCAGGTGTACAAGGTTAAAACCAATGAAAAACCTCAACTAATCATCGGAGCGACTTTGGGAAATTTTCCAACGAAGCTGCGGCGAATATTCCACCACTTCATGATATACGCCGAAATAACCGGCACGCCAGAAGATGCCACATTCCGCCGAATCCTCAAACACGAGATCTTATTCCAATACTTTCCCCGGAGTACTCTCAAACTGCAGCAGGGGAGTACTTTCTAATTTATGACAGTTGAGTTAATGACGTTAATAGGATATTTATCTTCGGTTCCGATCAAGCTTTACGATTCTTGTCGAGTTGTGAAAATTGGTATGGTGATGGTACATTTAGAGTTTGTCCAGAATTCTTTTTTCCCAGCTTTATACCGTACACGGTCAATGCGGGAACGGAGTTTTTCCTTGTATATATTCATTGCTTCGGAAAATACTCACTCAGGCTACATAGTATGTATATTTCGTGAAATTATGCAAGGAATCCACAATCCCGTAGAGTTTATGGTTGACTTTGAAAGGAGTGCAATCAACGAAATCATGGCCATTAACAACCAAATTGAAGTAAAAGGTCGCTTCTATCATCTATCTGCTAAAGTGTGGAGACATATACAAAGCCATCGTCTTCAACAAAGTTATCAAGAGGATCTGGAATTCTTACTTCGTATACAAATAATATGTGCCCCGGCGTTTTTACCATCTACGGATGTAGCGCAATGGTGTGACAACTTTGCCGACATTATTAGTCAAATCTACCATCAAGACGCCGATCCCATACTGGATTACTTCGAAGATACGTAGGTTAAACGCTTCCGACGTAATGCTCCGCAAGGACACCTCATGTTTGGAGTTAGAATCTGGAAGATGTTCCATCGTACAGAAAATACATTGCCAAGGACCAACAACAGCGTCGATAGTTGGCACAAAATTTTCCTAAGTAATCTGGCATCAATTCACCCTATATTTTGATGAATTTTTAGATTTTTTCAAGAGAGAAGAAAATATTATTAGATAGGGCATGACTCATCTTCTAGCAGGACATCAGCAGCTAACGAAGAGAAGAAATTACCAGGATTACAAAAGGCGTATATTGACAATTATCGACGACTATCATAACCACCAAGCAATTCCTTATTTGAGAATCATCGCTTTTTATCTCCATCGATTTTAATATCTCAACCTTTTTTTATTCAAGCTTTATTTAAATTACGTTCAAATGATGTGTAAAGATAGGTTACTGCACCCTTAGCCACCTGCTCCGGTGTCCATGAAACTGTTCAGAATAGTGCAATATCATTTATCAAATTAGGTTCTCATAAAATTTAACTTTTTGTCTGACGCTCTCTCTTCCGTAAACATGCATGACTAATCATGTTTGACTAATCATGTAACGACGGAAGGTCAATAAATTTCATGTTTCTGACGCATAAATATATATTTATCTATTTCAAGATTTAAATTAATATTTTTTTAGACATATCAAATCAGTTTTACATATGTCTTCTTTAGTATTTATTTGTGCCAGTTCAATACATTTAATTTCCTGGTCTTTATCTTCTGCTAATGACAAAGCCTTCTTGAAGAGGATTTCTATATGACCGGTCAATTTTCACAAACAACTGCCTGTGTTGTTTCAAAACTTTCTCGTAAACTGCACCGTTAGACAAGAAATGTTCGTAACATCGGATTTTCTTTTCCAACATGTCAGTCTTATTTGTAATTTTTAAATCCGCAATAGTCTCTTAAGCATTCTCAATGTTTTCTTTTTCAGTTCTTCGGTTTTCTCTATTTTTTTCTTCAGTACTTCCCCGCGATATTTCCTAATGTTTCTAAGGAGACCTAACTGATTTATTTGTTCAATTATTTGAACGATACCATAAAATCCTTTAGATTCTGCGATAGAAACTTTTCACGACACTTTATAGCTACAATGTGTAAAACTGTGTTTCCACTGACATCTAGATTGTTTATTTCTATATCCATTGCTAAAAGCAAACGAATCGTTTTCTCGCAGTTGAAAGAAATTATAAGGTGTAATGGAGTTGCCCAGAATTTATTATAGTTATGTATGTTTGCAACACAGTCAATAAGTAAACATAAAATATCCACCCTGTCTTTGGAAGCAGCAAGATTTAAAGGTAAGTTTTGAATAGCAATGTCATAACTACCAGTTTAACTCGGTCTATACTACCTAATTAAAACATATCAACCAGTTTAACTCGGTCTATACTATCTAATTAAAACATATCAACCAGTTTAGCTCGGTCTATTACCACAAATAAAAGTCTTCTTAGAAAAAAAATAATTTAAACATATTTTACTTAAAAAATGCTGACGAAAGTGAGCGTAAGATATAAAAAAATCCATTTAAACCTCCTAGAAATGATGAGAAGTATCAACATATGTTGTAAAACGAATATTAAAGATAGTTCGTATGCTATTTTAGCGTTAAAAGTTGTTCATAATTTTCTGATATTACTCCGGTTAGCTCAGTTGGCAACGCATTTGACTCGCAAGCGCAACTCCTTTGATTTATATCTGGGCATTGTCCATTCAGCATGAACAGTAATTTAGTCCGGTAAGTTCAGTGTATGGAGTTTTAACTTTGTTTTAGCTTTCTGCCTAGTATTGGTGAGAAAAAAGATATCTAAAGATATCAAATTTAATCAAGGCTATGTGCAATAAAGTATAGAGAGTTTTTCGCTAGAAGACAAGCAAATAAGGTTAAAGTTTAGGCAAAAGGGACTACCTTTCATTTATCTTTATGTTAAGAGCATAATACCAAATTTTGGAAACTTAAGGAGGATTGAAATTAACAAAAAACAAATTATTCAAATCATTCATGTGAATAAAAACGATAAATTTATCCTAGGAAATTTATATATTAATTTTTCGGAGAACAACAATAATTTTGATCAAAATATTCTTGTCAACAAAGCTGTGACTCTCAATGGTCTTTTAAATAAATATAAAGAATATACTTCCATATTCGACCTAACCTAATTAAATCAAGATTCCGCACTGATAACATCTGGAACTACTTACATATTTGATCTACATCCTCACGGAATCTTTGAACAAAATCAACTAGCATGAATCCCCTAAATTTTTTCTCTCGGATCATCCTTCAACCTTCTATGCTCATGAATCAATTTTATTTAGAACGGATACTAAAAAGTTTATAAGGTTTAGAAGCATGCGGAACTATAGTAAGAAAATGCTTAACGAAAGATTGAATAAAGAAAATTTTTCAAATTATGAGAATTTCTAACTGTCCTTTATATATTTTTACAGGAATTTGGACAAATTTTTAATGATTTAATGAACAATATTGCACCCTTCTAAGGAAATGTCCCAAAATCGTTATTTTCGATGGGCTTTGGTTATTGATCTGCCTTTTTTCTTAAAAAAATCATATTGACTCCATTGATGCTTCAGTCTGCTCAGAAAGGGTTCAAAATTTATGAAAGTATTTTTCTCGCTCCATTGATCTCGTGGAGCCATTTTATGATCCGTTAAAGTCTGGAGCGAAAAATCAGCTAAAAATTGATTAAAAGTTAAAGAGTCAAAAATACGTGGTTTCTTATTGCTATTAAAAAAATAATTTGGTCTTCTAAATATGATAAACTTGATTATAATGGTGCTGAGACATGTTTTACTTCGTTACTTATGAAAGTAAGAGTGATATGAGAGCTTCGGAGAACATTGTCTAAAAATGGCGATATGCAAATAATTAACCACATACTGATGTTAATTTAGGTGTTTGTTTTGATGAGCAGAGGCAAAAATAAGCTTATAAGATTCCTTTTAGATAAGATTATTTACTTTATGAGTGATTTATAATATTTGTGGTCAATGCTCAATATTTCGTTTTTTCATTAATTTTAATTTTAATTAATTTCATTGATAAAAGTTTGCTCTCCCCGGACGATATTTTCGGACTCGAATTTGTATTTAGAAAGGTTAATTCATGCCAAATGTACACAAAAAAGTTAGTAAGCCACAAATACAATTCATATATAACGAAAGGAGTAAAAAAAGAGCTCTAGTGACAATTTGATTTACTATTGAAAAGCGAAAGGTTGATGCTTTTGATTTACTTGCTTCTGATTTATCCGGACAATGAAGGCAGCATGTCATCAAGAAAAAAGAAACATTCAGCGCCATATTGATGGCAATAATTGCAAAAAAAGAAGGAAGTTGAATAATGAAAAAAAACAAGGTATGCCCCTATTGTAAAATAACTTTCACCCAAAAGTATAATCGTGACATATTCAACAAGTCCACCAATACGATAACACAGCCTTCTTTCTTCTGGCAATCTTCAGAGCGATCCAACAGATAAGCTTTCTTCTTTTCACAAAAGTACTAGCAATGTTCTTACTGACGAATTTGTGACAACTTTCGTCAATGATTTCCCTGAGCCATAATGTTACTTCAGCAACTCTGATAACTTGAAAATTTAAAATGTAAACATTTTTTGGTGTTCTTTAAGTTCAAATTATACGTGTATGACTAAGTTACTCATTCATCACTCCTAAATTAAGACACGTTAAAACATTTCAATGGGCTGGATCTTTAAAACGGCTGGTTATTTTCTCAGCTTAATATTATTTTGATGTGCATAGAAAAAACTAACATCTTACATCTGGTGTCTTAAATTTGAAGGCAGCTGTAACAGCTGTCTTGTTCCGCGGGATCGATTGCGTGTAAGGCTCATAATTTATTCATTAGCTAAGGTTTATGGTTATTTGGAAAGCTTATTTTGTAATATGTCTTTTTTCTGTTTGTACTTTGCTCGTTACTTTAAAAAGTCCCTGGTCCATTACAACTTGAAAGTAAACGTTTTTAATTTTGTGACCCCAGAGCTCTATTTTCTTTCACTCCTAAATTACCATTTTAGCTTATAGAAGCGTGATCAGAAAGGTGATCAAGATAGAATAAAGAATGCATATCGTAGATAGTAGTTAACTGACACATTTTGATAGCAAATTTATTTTACCGAATAAAACTCATTTACCGACTTTAAAACCAATTTTCTCGCAAATTTGATTTTTGAACACTCTACGGGAGATAACTCTTGCAATGATTATGCCATTGACCTCAAGTTTTCAACATTTATTCAATTTGGTGGGATGCATCTAATGTGGTAAAAAATGAACATATAATATGGCCCCAACCTTGTCCAACCATGTAGATAAACTTTCGTTTTTCGGGAGATATCTTGACCGAAAAATTTTTAAACTGTATCAAAACACCTGATAAAGGTTGTTTTATTAATTTACTAAAATTTATTTAATGATTTATTATCATTTTCGTATCATGTGTTCAAAATTTCAAAACCCAATACACTTTAGTTCTTGATATATTTCGTGCAACGTAGACTTCTAATTTTTAGGGTCCGGGACTAATTCCCAGTCCGTAAATTATGAGAAACTTTTTTTTTGATTGAAGGCTTACTTTATGTACATATAATTGAAAGAAACTCATTACATTCAAGAATTTATCAAGTTTACGACTTTTTTTTTCAAACAATCTA
The DNA here is from genome assembly GCA_035046665.1 of Euphysa ruthae. Lineage (NCBI taxonomy): Eukaryota > Metazoa > Cnidaria > Hydrozoa > Anthoathecata > Corymorphidae > Euphysa > Euphysa ruthae. Next base: position 5,946 of record JAUZNK010091447.1, on the reverse strand, counting down.
CGTCCACTTTAAGTGGAGTATCGGCAGTTTAAATTGGACATAATATGAAGAATAAATTGGACATAATATGAAGAATAAAGCTGTAAAAAGTAGCAACTTAAAAGCAGTAATCTACGTTTGTAGATTTAATGAAAGCATTTAGTTCAATTCAGACACTGGAAATGATTAGAAGAGTAGAAATAAGATTAGAAAGATCAGGCTGTATCTTAAGAAAACCGAAACGATGCAGTTCAAATAGGAAGTTGAAGGACCATTAAATGGAATAAATAGTGGCGTAATGAAAGTAGTACATAACATTAAATATCTTCGAGTTTGGATGAAAAGTACGGAAAAAAATTTTGAGGTGAGGAAAGCATCTGCATGGTCCTCGTGTCATAAATCCCAGAAAAATTCGAGATCAAACTTAATATTGTTATTCTCTCAACAGACGAACCAGTTTTTTTGTTTGGCAGTGAAACATGGACCACCATAACTTCACTGCAGAAAAGATTAGATGGCTGTTATTTAATAATGCTTAGAATGGCATTGTACATATCATTGAAAAATCTAAAGTCTCTTACAAAGAACTATATGGGAGTTACCACCTGTATCATCTAAGGTGGGATATAGAAGAATACTAAATGCAGGTCACTGCATTTAGTATTCTTTATTATTGACTTTTAAGCGATTAAGCAAGCAAGTTCCAGACTGTCTAAATCGTGTTAATAATTAGAGCAATTAGTAGACCCTTAGCGTAGGTTATACTTCTATGGCGATTTGATACTTAAAAACGAATTGTCAATGTGTATTAAATAAACTTTGTAGATTATTTATAGGATATTGATTGGTGTAAAAATCAATCAAACAAATAAATGAAATTTTATCTTCTTATATTCTAGAGCAATACAACATAATACACTTAGATTTTTAAGATAGTAAAATAGCATCCACGATGAAGATGACGACAACTACTAATGATAATTAAAATAACGTTAACATCTTATTAACACATTAATCTGCCTACCTCAAATTCGTTTCATATAAAAAAAACGCTTATTTTTAAAAGGTTTCGTTGACTTAAGTGTTTAAAAGTTTAAAAACTATATCTATACCATTAAATCTGGTATTGTATTAAAAAAAAAGTTTTTCTTGTTTTGAATTTTCTGACAAAGATATATTTACTGAAATGGACAAGGCTAGTAAACATTTATGTTTCTGAATTATTTCTCCCCTGTAACCTGAAATTCATCATTAGGTCGGTGAGTTTTTTTGGCTCCTATATGCAACGAAAGGATTTCTAATATTCTAGTTTCTAGGTAACAATAAATTAAACACCAGAAGATGTGATCTGCAGAGTATTTGGGAATTTCAGCTTAAAATATTAAAATATTTATCAATATGCTCGAACAGTTGATTATAAAATCAGTTATTATATCGCTGTTGATTGATAATAAATCCTCAATTAAAATGCTGTTTTACTCGTCATCAAAAATGAGCAAACTCCATTTAATGATAAGATAACATTCTCGTCGAAATACTATCTCGTGCCCGACTTAGGAGTAATTCTGCTACCATGAACGAATTTAGTTTTTTCTTTTATTGTTTTTTTCATTGGCTCTTTTCCGTCATTGATATCGAAATATTTATTTTCAGAGAAAAAGTTAGGTGACTTCGTTCTTTCCCGATTACAGTCAACGTTTTCTTCCGAATTCATCGCAATCTATACAGGTATAAAAACATGATATATTAAATGTTTATAATGGGAATCCAAAAATAAAACATTGGAGATAAAATAAGGCTAAAAATCATAGGGTAATGGCGAAATTTTTTTATATTATGTAAAACTTGATATCAGCAAATAACCAATTAAGTGATCAAAATAGAGAAATATACAAAATTTTCTTAATCAAATGCTAAATTAAAAGGAAATTTTAATTTTATAATTATACCTGCAAAATTCGATATTTTTTAGATGATACAGCAAAAAAAAAAAGAAAAAAAAGTTAGGGTGTTAAAAATCTATAAAGGCCCTCCATCCTATAGATCGGATACAGAATCTTTATGAATTTGCTTCTAATTCTAAATTGCGGCATGGCGAAACCAATGTTTGTAAATACAATCAAGGGCGCCAATATTGGCCCTGATACTTACCTTATTACAAACCTGGTGAACAAGTGATACATGGTTAAACTAAAGAAGGCAAATAAATCGCGCTTACTGATTCCATGGAGAACTTATGAATTATTTTATTGCCAGTGTGGCTCTCGTCTCCGCAATTCAATGATTTATATTTATATGTATATATATATTTATATTTGGTTTCTTGTATTTCATCGTTATTTGCTTATATTTTATTTCAATCTATACTTTTTTCTACAGTTCATCCATTTTTCTAAATTATATATACTTTTTTTTGGACAGAGATACATTCCAAGTCTTTTAAAAAATGAATTCTGCATTAGCTGAGATTTTTGTTCATAATAAATTTTGTTGATTTAAGCATTTATTATAAATCAACATTATCTGGAAAAATTTCTATACTTACAATAACAAAGTATCCCAACAAGTAGACTACAAGGACAGTTCCTATTACAAATATAATCGTATCACGGCTGTACTTTACTCCAGCTACTTCTTTTGTATTATCGAGGGCAAAACTCTTGTTATCTATAACATAAATTTAACAGAGTTACATATTTCACTGAAGGATTTCGGCTCATCAAAGCTATATATTAACCAGTATTCAACCGTTACTTGATGGGATTGAAACAATGAACCGTCTAATGAAATGAAACTAATAAAGTGATGCATATGTCTCGGATATACATCTTGATAACAAATAGGATTTTAGGATTTTTAAAAGTTTTTATAAAGAATAAATGCAATAATGTTGTAATTTAGCTTATATTATATGTTTAAAAGAAGTTTATTTTTGTTAAATAACAAGGTATTAGATAACTACTTTTCTTTATTCATTCACATATCTAATTTCTAAGACTCCAAATTCTTCAAACTATATGGCTATTCGGATGAGAATGTTGCAAATTAAGAAATTTGTTGGTTAACCTTCGTATGACATTTTATCCGCATTATAAGCTTTCGGTCAATTTTCACTGAAGAAGGTCCATTAAAATTTGGCAAAAATCTAAAGTATCGGAAAGATATTGATGTTTTTTACACAATTCACTATAGATGAAAACGATGATGATAAAAATACATCTTCTCCTTCGCTTTCTAGAAATCAAATCCATAATTGTAGGCTCAAAAACAACTGAATGAGGAAGTTTAACTCGTGTTAGATAGCTTGAAAAATTTTTTTTTAAATATAAACACCAGTTTTTCTACTTGTTTTTAGCCTTTTAATCTAACTTTAATCTGCATAAATTTTTATAATTATTTGCGCGAAAAAGAAAAATTGAAATGGATAAATATTTCCTGCCTAACAAAAAAATTATAATGAGCCTAATTCAGGAGATGTTTAGAATAAAATAAATAGGCGAAGTTACGCAAGTGTCAAGGAATAGAGGCGTGTAAAAGACCTTCATTGGTTAACGGATTTGATTGATTAAACAATCTTCAGGAGTTCAAAAATATTGTAAAGAATAAAAACAATATTTTTTTTTTAAAATAATTTCTTCTAGTATTTTCATCAAAGTATTGAGCGTATTATTATCAAAAAAGATCCAAATCTTTTGGAAAGTTTGCAAAGTTCTATAGATTCACTGATGTAAAAATCCATTGATCTAAATTTCCATTGATCTAAAAATTCAATGATCCAAATAGATTTAATTAGGTTTTTTTTTCAGCAGATGATCATAAATATTTTTTTGAGAGAAAGACTGTGAAGAGTTTTATTTAGAAAAATCAGAATATTAAAGCAAGCAAACTACTAAGAATATTTTAAATATTAATCATTTGAACATTGAAAAGAATATTTGAGATAATAACTTATTAAGAGTATAAACAAATATATACTATATATTTTCTAATTTATTATATTCTAATATATATATATATTCTAATTTATTCTTAAAACATGATTTACATCTTATCTTTTTTGTGTTGCTTTTTTTTTCGTTAAAATTCTAATTTCCGTTGTATTTTGTTTTGATTTTTGATTCAGAGAAAATGTTCGGTCACTAGAATTAAATATTTCATTAAAAAGTTATATGCCACACTCGAAATAAATTTATTAAGTTTATTTTGATTGAATATGATTTAATTAGTGAATATTTTAAATTAAAGTACTCTTTACATTTAATATCATGTGTCAGTGCAACTTAATTGTTATTTTTCTAAAAAAAAACTTCAATTGATAGAAAATATGGGTTTCCTTTTACTAATACAATTGCATCATATATCTTTTCAAGAAAAATCTAGTAATATTTAAGTGTTGGAAGTAAACTACATTTTATTTCTGCTATAAAGATTTTGACGAGAACAGGGCCGCCAAGAATTAATACCTTCTTTCCTTTATCTGTTTGAAATTAAAATTGAACATCCTTTAACTCCCATTAATGTTGTAAATAAGTACTTATTATTGCAACTTCATTCTGATGAGTTACACTAGCAATTTAAAAAAATTTTTAAACATCGTTCCACTTCTTTTATTCTATAAACATACACTTAACTATTACTTAGGTCAGTGTAGGTTAGCTCTCTGTACACTGTTGTATTCAGCGTCTTTTTGTTCATAAAGGTACGTTTGCAAGTTTTTCTTACGTAAGCTTTTATTTTTACCCCATAAGCTTTTTATGCAATATTTTGTGAATTTTTCTCATTTGAACAATAGATATTTCCAATTTTTATAATTGAAAATCAATTATTTTCATCGCCTCACTTCGATATTAATTCTGACTTATTGTTCAATAATTCTGGTTGGTTTTAATACAAAAATGATTTGTAAATAAAAATAATAATATTTCGTATTTATACTTTATAAAGAAGTTTTCATATTTTAACTGTTCTTTGAAAAACTTTACTGGATATTTATTAATCTAAAAACTTAAAATGTCATAAAATGAATTTGATAGAAAACACTTATAAAAAGTAATGAATCAAACAATCAAAACTATTAGCTGCTAAAGTTGTGAAATTGAAAAAAATAAACAGTCTAATTTAAAGCCAATTATAACTCGACGATTTGTACTAAAAATTAGCAAAGAAAATTTAGAGTTTACCGATATGTAGAACATCATTGACGAGCTGTCATCAGCTCAAGATAAAAAACTTATTCTCGAAAATATAACTATAGCATGTGAAAAATCTCCTGAAAAACTTGAGGATTCAATTTATCTTGAGGAACAAATTGTAACTAGCAATATAAATTTAGACAAGTGCATTGATATTTTAGAACAATCGAATAATTTATTAAACAAAAAGATCAAGTGTGTAATTTTCAAAACTAACTTTGTTGCAGATCCAACCAAAACCAAACTCAGGCATGTTAGCAAAACACAATTTTATAAAATAATTACAACCATTTATAAAATAACTACAACCATTCGAAAAAAATTTGGTTTAAATTAGTGTTAAGTTACCACAATATCATGGTTTTTAAACATAAAGGATATACAAACTTATTGTTTTATCCAATTGAAAATAAAAGTTTAAAAATCTTATTTTTCTATTTCTAAAAAAAATTTAGAAAACACAAATGAATTTTCCAAAAGATATTGTGACATTAAAACTGAAAACTTTTAAATTCAAGGCACTGTAAGAAATTTTTACCATTTTTTAACAACAAGTAATAGAGAAAAAAGGAAGCACTTGTTCTCAGTCGTAGATTTTAGATATTGTAGATATAGGACGTATTTAAATCTGATTAAAAAGATACATTGCAAATTTTTAGAAATTAATGCTGGTTATGTAAATGGTATTATAAATTTGGTATCATTGGATAGCTGAACGTTTGCTGAATATTTTGATGTAAACTTTAAGGTTAGAGGAAGAAATGCTGCTAAACGT
>JAUZNK010091425.1:0-12471 GCA_035046665.1 Euphysa ruthae | reverse complement strand
TATATATATATACTTCAAATATTTGGTTTAAGGAAATGTCATTGGCAATATCAGTTTTTAAAAATACATTTCATGTTTATTTTAATACTTTTTGTAACATTTGAAATGAAAATCCCTCTATCTATTGTAGATTTGCTATTAGTTAAAAATTTTTTTTTTTCTAAATAAAATGGTATTGTAGCCTTTAAACTAGCTAAAAAGTATATTTTGAAAGTTATATTCATTGATTGAATAGATATAGCCAAAAATGTAAACACCATATAAACTATAAATATCATAGCTGGATTAAAAAAAAAAAAAGAGATTATTAATCGCCATGCTGAAACAGCTTTAAGATGTTATTCTTAAGAATTAATATGAAATTAAAATTTTTACATTTTTTTATTTTCTTTTATAAGTTAGCAGCTGTTCACAAAAAAATTGAAAAATGTGTCCAACTTCTTTAAAAAGCAATTTTCAAGTGGTATAATGATAAAATGACAATTACTTGCTTTCAATTACTAATAAAAATAAAAAAACCTCCAAATGCTGCATTACCAGATATTATTAGACAATTCTGTTGGTTATAAACATTTTTTTTTTTTTTTTTTAGATTTTTTATGAACAGCTAATTTAAAAAAAATAAATAAAAAATAGTGTTTCTGAGCATGTAGGCAAAAAAAAAAGGTGGCAATATTTTACTGCAAGCCCTTTCCAAGAGTTTGTAAGTCATGGCATGTTTATTCTCTCTGGCTTTTGCACGTCCGCTATAATTTTAGGGAAGTTTTAAGTGGTATAGGGTTGTAGATGAGGTTAAAATTCACTGTTACTTTCAAAAACGTCATTCTCTGCATTTATGGTGATAGTAGTATCTTCATCTTCTACAGTTTCAACAATTTCATCAACTTGAACTGGCATGTGATATTTATGAGTCGAAAAGATTTTTTCTTTCATAAACATCAGAACTTTTCCCAAGTTAAATAAGTATTGTGTTGTTGACAACGGGTTGTTTTTATGCTGGCCGCAAGCATAAAAAACTAGTTTATTTGAAAAAGGTAAGCTAAAATGACACATCAATTATATAGATCAATGATTGATAATGTTAGGAGTTGATCAGGGTGTTTTTTAGATGACTAAATATTACTCTCTTGAGAGATGATGTGTGAAGAAATACATGCATATTATAATTTTGTTATTTGGTGCACTGTTGCTGAAGTCAGTTTATCTCTTGTTCCTTATTTTCATTTCTTTTATATACATTGAATGTGTTTTAATTCATTATTGATAGGTTTAAAATGTTAGATGGCAAGTTTTCTGATATATTTGTTGTTACAATTTCAGCTTTTATCTCTTGTTCTTTGTTTTCATTACTTCTATACATTGAATGTGTTTTAAGTCATTATTAATAGGTTGTTATGTTGGATGACAAGTTTACTGATATATTTAGTGTTACAATTTCAGCTTTTTTTCAAAGTTTAGCAAAAAATTGATATTTCTTAAAGTCTAAAATTCTACTTATAGCTTTAAGAAAATACCGAAAATATAGTTAGTACCCCTCCCTAATCATGATGTTTATTACTAATATCTGACATTTGAGTTTTCTTACATTGAAATGACATAACAGCATTAATTTGGTCTTAAATTGAATTATCATAAAGTGTCACATTTAAAAAAAAAAATTGTATAAGAACTTTGTAACTGTGGATAGAGCAATGGTTGTGGAATAAAGAAGTACAGACCATTGTGAAGATAAAGGCGTCCCTCAAGAAATAATAGGATAGTGCCAGGAAGAAAGTGGACAAAAAGGGGTATCAAGAAGCAAAGAAAACTGCAAAAAGAGCGGTGGCAACAGTAAATAACAAAGCATGAGACAACTTGTATACGGAACTAGAAAAACTGATAGAGGTGAAGAAACTATTTAAGCTTGCTAAGAAAAAAGACAGCAAGTAAGGGCCTGACCCAAATCAAGCAGATGAAGCACCATCAAGGGGAAGTTTAGAAAGAAGAGAATAGTAATTATTTTTAAGTTTTTTTTTTTTTTTTTTTTTATTTACCATAAAATGTTAAATATACAATTAGCAAATATATATCATTTATATTAAATATTTAATTAACACTTTATGGCTGGGACCAGTCGTCTAGTAATAAGATGGAAGGCTTACTTCCAAACCTGTTGAATGAAGAAAATCCTAGAATTGCGAATTTTGGGATTGTAAGGGAAGTGACAAAAAGAAAAGTAGAGAAGGCAGTGGAGAAAATGAAAAAACCCAAGGTTTTAGGCCCTGATGGGATTCCAGTTGAAGCATGGAAAAGCTTAGATAGTGAGAGTATGGACAAACTCACCGAGCTGATGCTTAATGATCTGGAGACAGCGTCATAACCCCCATTTACAAGGAAAAGGGAGAAATATAAAACTGTATGAACTATAGAGGAATTTAATGTCCCATAAAATGAAGATATGGGAAAAGATTAAGGCCAGAAGTTGAGAGAAGAAGCAGACATAAGTGAGGAACGGTATGGGTTCATGGCAGGAAGGAGCACAACAGACACCATCTCTGTGATGATATTGATGCTAGAGAAACACCAAGGGAAACAGAGAGGACTACATTTGATGTTCATTAAGACTTGGCGAAAGTGTACGATAGAGTGCCATGACAAGAGCTGTGGGGATGCATGAGAGAGAAGGGTGTACTAGAGAAGTACGTGAGGCTAGTAAAAGATATGTACAGTGATGTTAAAACACTGGTAAGGAGTAGCATTGGTGACACAGAGAAGTTCACATTGAAGGTGGGACTACGTCAAGGATTTGATGTGAGTCTGGATGTCACCTAATTCATGAAAGAAACTCCACCTTAATGCATGATGTTATCAGATGATATTGCCTTGTGTGGCAAGAAGAAGGAAGTAGTTGAGAGGAAGACAAAAGACTGGCAGAGAGTAATGGAAGAGAGAGGTCTAAGAAAATATAGTATTATAATATTATTATATAATTTCTTTCTATTATATGAAAGTTTTAATGTCAATATTCCCTCATTGCTCAAAATCAGGTGTCCTACTTGATCGCTAATTGCAACTTCTTGACAGGCAAAAAAAATTTTTTTTTTACTTGTCAAGCAAGAAAAGGGGAGTGCTCTGCTTTTCTGCTTTTTTCAGAAAAAAAAAAGTTTAATCAATTGCATTTGTGTAAGAAGAAAATAATAAGGTTAGTTCAAGGTTCAAAATTAATTTTCAACAGCTAGTTGGCGTGTGATGGCAGGGTTAAAGTTAATAGGATTAATTAAAACTCAAGATTTTTGTTGTCATCAATGATATTCTGGTGATCAATTTAATAGTCCTGGATTTGCTTTTACATTAATGTGACGTTTTTAGTTCTAATCTACCAGCAGCTTATGATTTTTAAATTATGTGCAGAAATTGTTTTTCAAGTCTAGCTCTTGCGTTTTTTGCCCTTTTAATGCGAACTGAGTCACTGGTTAAAATCATTGTCAACCCAATATGCTTTCTTTTTGTTTTTATAAAATTAAGGTTTTATGCACGTATTCTTGTTGTTAAATAAACTAATTCTATATTTTAGTTTTAATAAATATTACACACAGATACTGAGCAATGCCTTTGAATTTACTCTATTTATGTTTTACTTCAGCTTTGATGAAATACCAAGGTTTCACACACAAATACTTAGAGTCAAGGATATGTAAGTTATTATTTCTTCCGACAGACATAGGTTTGTAAATTTTTAACCAGTTGTTGCTAAACTCATTTCTAGCAATAATACAAAAACTAGTTTGAAATGTTTTATTTGTTTTGTATGTTTTTTCAATTAGTGAGCCTGTCCAATAGACTGGCCTGGTATGCCAACAAATCAAATCAATAAGCTATAGATCAGTTATTTAAAAATAGAAAAAGGCTTTTTTTCTTATTATTATTGTTCCAGGAATTATGGTAATCAAAAACATAATGCTTGTCTCATAAACATTACTGTAGAACCATTTATCAGTAAGAAAAAAATGCAAAAAATCTAACTCCATACATGTCAACATCGAGTCCTAGCAAGGCTGTGAATAATGGGGAAAGGAGGGCATTTATCACCAAGTATTAAATAAACCCGGTGTTTTTAATTATTGTGGGAGTAGATGAGATATCATAATATCCAGAGAAAAGCAATTTCGATTTCATCTTCCTAATTTGCAGAGTTCTTAAAGCCATAAGAATTTGAGCTCTACAAGCTTAAATACTTCATTGCGGACATCTTCTTTCCAGCTAATAACATAATATAATATCCAAAGCAGCCAAACCCAATAAATTTCCTCCTTTTCAATTTTATGTTTAGCTGAAATACTTGTGCATATGCAAAACTGGTGTCACTAAATTATTTTAAAGTATGTCGCCGAAAGCGTAAAAAACCAATAACCACCTAATTATGAACACTTTTGATGAAAGGTATTTTTGCCAGAGAACTTTTAATTACACTTATTATTTTTTGGTGTCCAAACTTGCTGAAACTGATTTTCTGATACCCATATACCTGGAAATAGATATAGCTTTTTTATTAAAGCTTGTGTTATATGTATTTTAGAGAAAACTTTCCAATGATTTTAGTTGGAAATAAATCAGATCTAGAATATGAAAGGACGGTTTCGACAGCAGAAGCACAAGAGTTAGGAAGAAAACTCAAGGTAATTTTCTTTAAAAAAACTCAAGCTAAATAAAGAGAAATAAATACATTCTTTGTAGATTGAACTATAACATTCTCATTCACTATAACAGACTATAATATTCTCAAAGTTCTTATATCTTTGTAGAAGAAAATTATAAAGCATTGACATGTTTTTCTTTTTCTCGATCCTTGAGCCATTCCCAAAGTTTTTTAAGCTTCTGTGTATTAGTTTATATAACTTGATAAAGTTTCAATGGTAATTCTTCTTGTTTACAAGTTTGAATAATAACTAGAATAAAGGCTAATAGAGCCTCTTTTTAGCTCATCGTTTTAAATATTCATTGAAATATAAAATCTTATGCTACATATTGAGTGGATATTGCTAACATTTTAGTCGATATACTGGCAGGTTTTTATAGACAAGGTCTGTGGTTAAGATTTATCTTACGATTCAATTTTTCTGAATTTAAACTTATAATAGAAAGTCATCTCTGATAACTTTTATTTGTCAGTTATTTAAAATATTTTTTTTTTCATCCACATGGATTTGTAGCAAAATATAAAAAAGTCTTCATAAATCATTTGAAATAAACATAATTTTATTTGTACTTGTTGAAATACAAATTTTCTGACAAGAAAAGCCAAAAAATCTGAAGAGATAAATTTTGAACAAGAAATTTTGTTTAAAATTTTCTTTTACTTCTATGATGAACAAATGCTAGTGTTCAGACCTGCGGGCTGCAGAATAATTAAGTCTTAGCGTATTTTTCTGTATTTAACAGGTTTCGTATTTGGAATCAAGTGCAAAACAAAGAATAAACGTTGATGCTGCATTTCATGATTTAGTCCGAGCTATTAGGTCAGTAAGATTGTTTATGTTGAAAGTTTGGTTTGAAATAGAAATAAATTTTTAAAAATCTCATTCCATAAAGATATCAAAAGGTTTTTACTTTATAAAAGTTTTTAAAAATTTGCATAAAAATTCTCATTTGCAAAGCGTAGACCCAAAATAATTAGACCCAAGATAATTAAAATGTTGTTAGAAAATCTTCTGATTTTTATCACATTAATTTATGCAAATTGGACCGTTGATAATAGTCATGGAAAAGTTTCAGTTATCATTGGAGAACTGGTTATCTATAGGCATATTCTATAATAAACATGTAACAGTTATTTTATAAGCACATTTCGTGCTGTTGATAGACATATTGTATGTTCATGGATGGACAAGTTGCATATTATTAGTTGTGAGAACAGTTGAGAACATATTTTCTAATCTGTTTATGGCGCACGTGTCATTCATGTTATCTAATGGGTTTATGGCACACGTGTAATACATGTTATCTAATGTGTTTATGGCACACGTGTAGTTCATATTATTAATATGTTGTGGCACACGTTGAATTGATATTATTAATGTGTTTATGGCACACATGTAATTCATATTATTAATGTGTTTATGGTACACGTTGAATTCATATTATCTAATGTTTTTATGGCACACATGTAATTTATATTATTAATGTGTTTATGGCACACGTTGAATTCATAGTATTGTGTTTATGGCACACGTTGAATTCATATTATTAATGTGTTTATGGCACATGTTGAATTCATATTATCTAATATGTTTATGGCACAACTGTATGTAATTCATATTATTAATGTGTTTATCGCATAATTGAAGGGGCGGTTTTAAAATTATTTGGTCTTTAGCAGTAGGCACTTAGAAATCTTCCTTAAATAAATAAGAATTTAATAACATCTGGTTTTTTGTTAGAAACGTTGTACTCAGCCACTGTATTTAACTTGCTGTTTTTGATACTCTTATACTTGAAAATGTAGAGGTGTTGTGCAGAATTCATTTTTCAAGACTACAATAGCAAAAAAAAAGTTAAGACTTATATGCGTGCTGAAATTACCTTGTGTTGACATAAAATCAAAATGGTAATTATCATTAAATATCAAATAGAATAAATCAAGAATTTATGTTTCAGTTTTGTATTTCAGAAAATATTATTTCTGATGATTTTGGTCTTTCTGCCACGTTGAAAATGTTATTGATTTAGGCCTTGAGAGCTTGAAACAGAAGAAATCTGCCATTTTTACTTTTCTCTTTGCATTTGGGGATTTTTAGAATCTGTTGTTCAATACTCATATTTTTTTTTTTAGGAATTCAAATAAAGCATCTGCCGACAATATGCCAGGAAAAGAAAAAAAGAAGAGACGATGTGTAATTCTATAATTGAAATATGAGGATTTTTTGATTACTATAGATATTAAAATACGATTTGCACTCTTTTTACAATACTGTATATGTGTAATTTGGTTTCCATAGGAACTAGTGTATCAAGAATACTTTATAGTTTTGTTATTCATAATTCTTAAAATCGCAAATTTAACAGCATTTTTTGGTTTTGTTTGTTGAAAGTGTATGTAAAATAAAATCATCAAAATTTTATTTCTAAATGAAAAAATTCTTAGTGTCGTTTTTTTTCTAATTTAGATTTATAGGTTGGTTTATATTAAGGGATTTTATTTTTTCCCTGTTAGAAAAAGTCATTTTTATTATCATTGTTTTTTTTTTTTTTTTTTTTTTTCTTTCAATATATAGTATTACTTATTTGTATTGTACTTAATATTTAAATTCCTTATATATTTTATTAGTTAAGATTCATAAGAATGTACAAGAGTTCTTATCATATTGACATTCCTTACTCTCTAATTCTTGAAAGAGTTACTTTTTTGTGAGGCTCAAATTTAAAATGCCGTTTTGAGACTTATTTTTCATCCATTGGTAAAGATCTCGGAAAATATATGCTTGATGATTTGCAAAATTAAAACTTCATCGCTAAAAAAAAAAGAATCAACGTCATAGCTAAAAAAAATAATCGACTTCATTACTAAAAAAATGGTGACTGGCAGAATTTTCTGCAACCACCCAGTTTAATGCTAGTGTTTGCATATATTTTTGTTACTTCATAAACGATAAAAATTTTACTAATTTCTTGTGTGTCTTTGAATTTTTATAGAGTATTTTGAAATATTATGACTATTTCTGCCTTTTATTTGAACTATATATTGGTTATTCCATAATAATACCTTCTTATGTACATACTTAAATTAGTTATTCTGAGAATTCTTTTATAATTCATTTCCATTTTATTTTTTTTATAAACAAGCGTTTTGCAAAGAAACTTCTAATGGTTTATTTGATTGAGATGAGTGACTTTCAAAAGGGAGAAACAAGTTGAATAGTTGGTTATCGAAGGAAAATATATTTTGATGTTTAATGCTGGTATTTTAAATATTTATTTTGTTATACCCTTTCATTATTTATCACAATTAAAATAATCTCCCAAAAGGTAGGCGTTGGCACTAGAAAAATTTTACCAAGTCCTTTATGCCAGCCACTAATTCCTGAAAATAGCAGTAGAGAATAATACTTATTGTTCTTTTAAAAGATAGATCCTGTTGTTTGACACAGAGTGAAAAACTGCTCCAGCCAATAAGAAAAATCAATGCTTTTTCCACCTTCAATTTTTTACAATTAATAATTATTAAATAAAAATAAAAGCCAAAACTTATTTGAAATGTAAAGGCCGAGTTAAATTAGTAATTTAATATCATTAGCATATTAGTTTTTTTTTTTTAAACCTTTACGGTTACACTATTTTAAGCTTTTTTTAAATATTATGGATGCGGGTTACTGCCATAGTATATGTTTTTGTAGAGATAAATTTGTGTGTGCGTTTTTTAGCTTTGTTAATTGAAATTTTGTTCTTTGTGAGGTTCCACCCTTTTTAATTAAGACGCTTCTTCAAAAATCCCCTTAAAATGATAGCTTGGAATTTTAAAATATTGAACTGTTCAAGAGTTCTTATTCATATTATTTGTTATAAGACTTTTTTTGAATTTTTTAGAAATTGACAGATTTTCATCCCCAAAATTTTTGTTCAAAAACACACACGAATTTATCAAATGTGATTTATTTGAAATCATTAAATTCAGATAACAACACTTATGAAAAAAAATCATACGTGAAAATTTTATTTTCTTTAAATCCAAGAATGAACCTTTAAGAATTATCTTTGTTTTGATTAATATAAAGATTAAAGATTTCCAATAATTTAATTTTATATCAATCTAAAATTTACCATTGTCTTGTCTCATTCATGATTTTCACTTGTCCTTTGTATGCTGAATAATTACTTTGATACTAACAGCTAGCATATGGACTTCCCAAATATATTTATATTTCTACGAAAACATTAGCCTTAAACTTTATCCCAAATTTTGAGTTTATCCTTTAAAATAGTTTCACTGATTTGACCAATGAAATGTCTTTTAAAGTTGCAATAAAAATAAATGCTAAATGGAGGCATCCTTTTTGGCTATAAAATATAAAGAATTTGACGCGTAGAGTCATTGGCTTAAAACCTGGCTTTGGCCCTATATAACACACAAGTTATGACTATCAGTTGTACGTTTTAAGTCAACATAAATTGTAGATGTGTAATTTCAAAACAATTATTCTAGATTTTGAAAAGATTAATTCAGCTATCACAACAATTAAAGATAGGAAATTTGTGCCTATTTCATTCCAAGAAAAAAGAGAGACTGGCTCAAACAAAGTTACATTATCATTTATATTTGATGCCTCAGTGGTTAGAGCACTGGTTTTCAAACCAGAAGTTGGGGGCTTCATTCCTCCCATGAGAAAATCGAATTGTATTGCATATTTAGCGAGAGATAAGATCATTATCGCACAAAGTGGCATTAATTTATGGAAGTTAGATTATTTGTTAGCTTGAATCTTGTTTTCAAGAAAAATATTTCGGATGGGAATGATAGTATAGCGTAGCCAATCGGTAAAGATAGGTATTACGTGAAAAGAATGAAAGAACTCTGAATTTCTTCAAGGTTAATTTTTCATTTTTTAGCTTTATTTTCAAATGAGAAAAAATTTCAAATATTTTTTTGTTGGATTTTTGAAACAAGAAAAACTAAAGAAGATTGTAATTACCAGAACGCATTGGGCAATACTTTTCACATTTATGAGACTTAGACGACTATTTAAAGTCGCTGTTCAATCAGAAGTATGTATTGTTTATCTTTTTAATTTGAATATTTTTGCCATGTTTAACATGACTGACGAAATTAAAATTGTTAATTTATTAAAAAAAGCTATATATATACCAAGGTCCCATTGGTAGCTGTGAAAGCCCATCTACATGAGACGCTGCTCCTTATTGGCACGATTGTCCACGTTGTTACCAAGGAAGAAGACCCAAATGACGTTGAACGTCGAAGTGCGGCTGATCCGTGGTAGACGCATAAGCCATACCCGATCTTGAGGCGAACTATAGGACATGGGAAACCTGCCCTTTACTGCACTGCATTCTAAAAGCATGTGTTCACAAGGTGACAACTACCCGTCCTCTGGAAAGTCATCAAAATGTTTTTCGCGCTTGTGTCGGCGATTACACGATAAGCGTGTGATTTTAATCTTCCATTTGTAATGCGCTTCCCTAAATTTCTGCCCCTGACATTTGGTATAGCCCTTTAGAAAGAGTTTGGTGTAGCACTGTACACTTTGTGTCCAGCATTGATTATGTCCAGGACGTGGGCGAGAATGAGTATTTTTTGGCTTCTGTGCATTTTTTACGAATCTTCCATCTGGCTTTGATCACATAGCGCTTCAATCTAACCTTGATCGAGGGATGTCTAGTGTCTCTTACTACGTTGAAGGAACAACAGGAACCTGGGTGTCGGTTGGAGATAAAACCCTCACAATTTAACTCATCAACCTCACACGTGGGACTGCCATGTAGAAAACATTGCTTATCCAAACGCTTAGACTATGGTCTACCAAGATCAACCGAACCAGAGAGCCGATTGTCTTTCACTGGACACGATGCATGATTCCCCAACCTGCATATTTCTATTTGATCGAGAGCCCTCTCTCGACTAAGTGTAGAGTCACTTGGATGATCGTTCTTTTGTATGCCTTAACCGCTTCAAGACTTCCAGTTATAGCCATAGGCTGACCCTGTTTTTTGTAACGATGGTCGTTGCTGTCGTCCAGGTCAAGTGGTATCTTTGTTGAAAGATCAAGTTGATTTCCTTTGTGATGCCGATTTAGGCTTGCCTGGACTTTCTCACCTATAACGTTCGTGAAACGTATTGTGCTTTGTAAAGCGTGATTAAAATTATAGAATATATTAACACTGATATATGTTAACATTCAAGATATTTTATATAAAATTTTGGTCCTAAATTTTTATCACTGTAATTTAACTTTACGGCCAGAAATTATCAATATGTTTCAGGGGGTCACATAACAACCTAAAAAAACAATTCATTGAGCGTTATATCTTCATCCTATTTTCAGATTTACAATATCTCACAAAATGTTAAATGTTACCAAACTTAAATATAAGCTGTAAAATACTAATAGCGTAGAGTATCAAAAAAATTTCAGTGTAGAGCTCTTGCTGATAGTTTACAGTTGGTAAAATTAATGATTCATTCATTGATTTATGACATAAATTATAATGCAAAAAGCTGGCTCGCATAATATTTAAACATTTTTTGAGTCAACAGATATTGGGCACACACGCAACATTTAGTGTCACATTTATTTGATATTAAAAACACTAACAATATGAATTAAAATTAGTTACAAGTGATGAATGTTCCATTTGATGTTTTTCTGTAAATTTTATTGCAAAAGTCAGTTCTCATATTTTTTCTCTAATTGTTCATTATAGGTAGCACCCATTTTTACGTAGCACAAATACCTAATGGAAGTTCTGTCGTCTCATTTAACATACTACAATTGTAGTATGTTAAAACAACTGAATCATAATAGACGTCCTCCTGTTCGAGAGGCGGTGTTTTGGTCTTAAAGTCATTCAATAGCCAGCATCAAGCTACATAGTAAAATTTTAAGATACAGAAACCAAAAATGTCATACATTAAGAAAAATAAAACCAAGGTAAAAATATGAAACATTTTTATTTTCTGTCAATAGTTTGTACAGTAGGAAATATACACTTGATCCCTGACATTCAGTTTCTTTGACAGCTCTTACAACCCTCAATTAGGGTTTCACCAACACTCACCTGTCCTCCCTTATGTCTTTAAAAAATCATTTAAATGAAGGTATTAAATGTCATTTCGAATGCCAAAAAAAAATTAAAACCTAACAAAATTGCAAAAAAAAAAAAAGAAGCCAAGTAAAATCGAAATAAATCTATCAGACAGTTTTAAAACCAAAAATTGGGACTAAATTACATTTAGTTTTATGTGTATCTACTAATAAAGGCGTTGTTTTTATGATACTCTACATGCTTCCTTACAAAATAACGTTCTTATGTTGTTTCTGATACCAGAGAGAGCAGGGCCATTAGTTCACTGAAAACGATAATCCTTATCTTAGGAATTCCCAAAGTTTTCCTCCTCTATACGCGCATTTATTTTGTATTTTAGAGTAAAACACCATTTATGTGGTTTATTCGTTTGATACATTTGAATACATCTTTATTAAGATAAAAACAGATGGTGGCAATATTTCCATTGTGTTCACGTTATACATCACACAAAAACAGATTAAGCCGAAGCATAGTTTAAAAACAAACAAAAAATTTAGAGTTATTATCTAAATTTATTAGGTCTACGAACTATATCCAAAGATGTAGGAAATGTCTCCTTGATCTTATGTTTAAATACGTTATAGTTTGTAATTTATTTCATTTCATTAGAAAGTCTGTTCCATATAAAGGGACCTTTTGATGACAAACAATTTTTTCCCATAGTAGATATTCTGAAGG
>JAUZNK010091414.1:0-12472 GCA_035046665.1 Euphysa ruthae | reverse complement strand
TATGTAGATTTTATTGTTTTTTTTTTTTTTTTTTTTTTTTGTGAGAAAATTGAAAAGCATTGAAAAAAATTTTTGTATTCTTTAGAAATGATTAAAGATTTATTTTCAGCGAAAAGGTTTTCAAGCAAGTTTCAGAGAAGATTTTATTTCATTTTTTTTCTAGTCTCGAGAGTTGGAAATTGGTGTATATTACCGTGACTATCGTTCCCTATGTGGAATAACGTTTTTAAAGCTGGTTGAGTTTTTAGACAACCAAAGACATGAACTATGTTTGAGTTTAGAACCAATAGGAACATTACGATGTGTGGTAAGTAATATTTTTCATGTTCATTTGTTTATTATTCCTGGGCAAATTTTTAGAAATGGTATTTTATTCCTGCAGAAAAAACGGTTTGACAAAAGCAGTGAATTGAAAATGTTTTGATAGTTTTCAGATGTATAAAAATCAATAAAAAATTACACCAAACATACAGTAAGTGTACAGGAAATGTTTTTTCTAATGTATTACTAACTCAACTATTTAGGAAAAAAAAACTTTTAATTATCTTTTATTATGCTAAAATTTTTAACAATGTTGTAAAATTTTTATTTTATTATATTGCAGGAAAACTTAAATTTTCTTCTTTTGAAGCTGTTTAACAGCTACCTACTTGATCAAAGTAAACTAATCAAATATGAAAAACCATTAGTGCTTGATTCTCTTATGCTTATCCCATTTAAAACCAAATTTTTGTGGCATGTTTGAAAAGTCCCTTTATCTTTAACAATTTTTTTACAGTTTTTTATTGTTTTGAAAAAAATTATCACTGATTTTTTTTTTTTTTTTTCATTATTAAAAATATTAAGCGATCTGAAGATAAGAATTTATGAGGAAATGCTGGATCTTTTATATATTAATTTATTGTAAACACTATACATGTGTTATATATAAGTAGACTATTACATATAAAATATATTTTACAACCTAACATACTTGCTAACATTGCAAGAATCACACTGAAAACAGGCATCTTTTCTTAAGTTGATAGAGGAACATAAAATATAGTTTCGTACTAACAAATAATTTTTTTGTGATTTTTTCCTGCTCTTGCGCAGTATGTCATCAGATGTAAAATACAATAATCTTTTCTTCCGACAAGTAATTCATCTTCTTTATGTTACAATTTTACCCTTATTCAGAGGAACACAAACAAGTTGTTAAGAAATAGTCCGACAGGATTCTCATAACACTTGGTTGATCACTATGGCATAGCATTGCATTATCAAAGCCATAAATCAAAAGATTTTCATGGTAATCTGTAATTGGGAAAGCTTTTCATCATTTATTATGCGCATAATATGAGAATTTAATATGCTTGAAAGCATTACTTTATGCAATCTGTTCCACTGGCCTATGTATTAGCTATACACGTGTATTTATCAACCTCTTTTTGCTTTATTGCAGTTTTGGTGTCACCTACTTACAAAGTTATTAGTGATATATCTCATTTATCTTTTCCTTGGATGATTGTGAAAATACCAACGTCATGAGTATATGCTAATTTTTCGGATTCTTTAACATGTTGCATATCTTTAATTAAAGTATGCCAATTACCTAAATATAACATGGTCTAATAGCTTTTCTAAAAATTTCATTACATCATCTGGAGCATAGTAATGATATTTCTGTTCTAAAACTGTATCCGCGCCATGTTAATCTTTAAATTTTATGTGCAGCTTATATCTGTAAAAGAGAAAACAAGTAATTTTGTTCTGAAAAAGGCTTCCTTTACATATTAAAAGAGATTTGTTGATAACAATGCATGGTATGAAAAAGAGCAATTTTTTTTTTTAACCAATTTATTTACCTAATGGTGGGGAATCATCGAAAGTCAAACTTATTTAGATGACCACCCATGGCAGACTTCAAACCGGAGGCTTAGTGCATGTAAAGCTTTTGAGCTACTGCTGTGCCACTGCCGATAATATACTTTCAAATAATTTCCAATAATATGCAATGTTGTGATTTATTTTTCAAGTTATTCTAGGGATTGAATCAGGCATCTAAAGTCAAATACACTCTTCAAGGAATAGCAATTTATTTTGTGTCATTATATCTTTAAAATCAAGTCCTGAATAAGTTATACTTTGATTGTAATACATGCATGTTCTTGGAACTAGGCAATTCTAGAGATAAACAGGGGAACCACAGAATGAGGCAATATTCCAGCCAAATCACCTAATTCTTCCTTTGAAGAGATGACAATATTTTTTTTTTTTTTTTTTTTTTTGTTAAATGCTGAAGTAATTTTATTTTCTTCAATTTCTGTACCAAGTTGAATTGTTTATGATGATTTAAGATGACAGTAAATTTTTTTTTTATTATTATTTATAAATAGCTTTTGTTACTATCATAATAAAACAGTTATTCAAAATGCCAACATCAAATTTAAACTTTACTCTGTCTTGATAAGCTGCGGCATGGTTTATAAACTAAACTAAAAAATTTTGTTAAAAGAAACTCCACATTATTTTCAAGACATAAGCATTATGTGAAATATAAGCAAATTACATAACCAAAACATCTCCATATTTACACAAAGGATCAAGGAGATTATAGTATCAAAATATTGGTGCCATAGTATTTAGGTTTAGTAGAATAATTGTATGTCAAATAAACGTTTATCTACTCTGAAAGAAAGCACCTATCTTTAAGTGCACGATTGGCATAGCTCTTAATGGAACTTTCTATATATGTGTTTCAGTACCTAATATTTGTAGAAAGTAATTATTTAAGCTAACTAATTGTAGGTAGAATCAAAAAATATAATTCTTTTCCTTTGAGATCTGGCAATCTCACAGTAAATATGCAGTCATTGACATTATGTTTAAGAAAGAATGATCTATTAAATAGTCCAGTAAATAGATTTCCATGTCTCTCATATGATTATTTTCTATTTGAGTTATTGATATTAAACTGAAGCCATGTAAAGCCTTGTTTCTTTTATGTATCTAATCCTAACCTTGTCCTGCTTGAGTTTGTTATGTTTTTAAAGAATCTTTGTTTTCATTTAATCTTTTAAGAGAATTATACTTATTCTCGTAATTCATTCTTTTTAAAGTTAGAATCCTGAATAATTGACTGTTTGTGATAACTTATGGCTTAATTATTAGTATTGAGATCCATTTTCTATTATTGATATAAACTTTTGTCTTAAGAACTGTTTAAAAAGATTTACTATTACTTGTATTTGCCCTATGTATAATAATCAGAAAGCAGGAGCTGTGTTCCTTCATAAGACTTTTGTTACACTAGTTTTGTTAGTCATATGAAGATAATTCTTGTTTTATGAAGATCTTACTCTGTTTATATATTTTTAAACCGTAGAATAAAAGCTAAAATTAGTGTGTCCTTTGAAGACACTAATTTTGCCAAAAATTTTTATTCCTCTCTTTATTTTAGTCAGAAACTAGGATAACTGAATTTGATAATATTGATACAACATAAAATATTTTAATCTCACAATCAAAAGTCCAAAAATAATAATTTTTACTGAGCCTTTGTAAATAAAACTTGAAAAATAATTTTTCTGTTATATGCCGTCAGGTTAGACACATGGTTATGTTTCACTTGCCTTGCATATTTCCAACAAGAATGTGCATTATAATGCCTAACCAAAATTGATTTGATATATTAAAGTCTTTATTTTTTTTTTCCCCAAGGATACCGGAAAAATGTTTTTAGAATAATGATGGTACATAATTTAGGTGGTACAAGGTTAGTGTGGCCCTGTGATTTTTAGGCCATATGACTAAGGGTTCAGGATTGAAGCCTGCGATTATTTGGTTTATTTGAAAACATTTTTTAAAAATTAATTATTTCAAAAAAATGACATTTTTTGCAAGATAATTTCCAGTTCACTTGATTTTATTCAGAAAAGGGTATATTATTATTCGTGGGGATGTGTGATCGGAACTGCCTGTTTACTTACTGTCACTCATCTGGTGGCCTGATATAGTTTGTAATCATATAACTTTTTAATAAAAATTTGGCAGTTCTGTCCCAACTGGAAATATTATGGTATAGTTGATGTTATAAGAAACCATTCTTTAACAGATTAACAAATATTTATTATTATATGATTGATATTTTTTTTTGAACATAGTAACATGGCTTTCATGTGTTAAGCAATCAACACTGTTTAGATGCGTCATGTTTATATCTGGACTTTTCATTAACATTCAGTTAAATAATTGATTCTTGAAACTATTCATTTTAAAATGCTACCATATTTTTGGACTTTTATCAAGGGTTCTTTAAATTATACTTATTTATGTAATCATTTTTTTTTAAATCCACTTAATTTGTTAAGACATTTTTTAGATTTTGTTAAATTTTAATTTCTTGAAATATTTTTTTCCAGCCTTCCATTTGTTATTAAAGTGCTTGATTCTGATGATCTAGTATGTCAAAAATTTTAAAAACTTGATTAGACCCAGATTCAAAGTCACTAAACGAATATAATTTGGTCTGTAATTTTTTTTTTTTTTTTTCTTCAGAAAATTTTGTACTATAGAAAAATTTGAAAACATTCAATGAGTTATAAAATTTTTTAAGGTTTTTTTTTACACCTATCTCTACTTCTTTTATTACAGTTTAATAAAATGTTGTGTTTCATAACTTGAACATGCTCAATCACTTTAACCAGACCTAAATTTATCATAAATAATGTTATATCAGCTTTATTAGGCCTACCTCAAACACAAATAGATCAAATTAAGTGTTAAAATCAAGTTATGTTTTCTCAATTACTTAAGATTTTCAACAATTTGCATTTTCGGAAGAAAATTTTGATGGTGTTTATTTTTATTTTTTGTTTTACTTTTTGACATTTAATTTCTGGGTATCAATCTAACTTGTTTTTTCATATTTTTAGATCTGGATTTTTGAAGATATTTTCAGAAATTTTATGTAAAAAAGTGAAATTGATAAACAATTTTTTTTTTGCTAAGAAAATTATTACTAACAATGCATTAATTACAATTTCTGAATTTTAAAATTATTTTAAAATTAAAATAACGATGGCTAAAAATGACTTTTTTTTTATTTCTGTCAGCTTTAATTTCATAAAACTGTTTTAAGAATTACTCACAAAAACGCTTTCCTAAAATCATTATAATTTTGTAATTTATTTAAAGTATACAAAATTATCTTAATAAAATTGTCACATACTCCAGACATTTTTTACTGTAACTAATTAATTAAAAAAAACACACCTGAATCTTAGAAACGAATCACACCACTCACAGTGTTGAATTGATATAGAAAACACCCTGATTGAGTTTTCCATAAATTTCATCAATAATTGAAAATTTAACTAAACTTTGATAGCATGAAGTTACAATTTTTCTTTTAGTTTAATGTTTCTTTTTTTTTAATGTTTGGCAGGAGTGGGCTAAATTTCTAATTTGCTGCATTTCTATTTGGAAAGAAATTTTGTTGCACTGTTTATAATGATCTTTTAAACAGTTTGGTTTAATGCTGAAGGAGTGAAACCAAAAAACAATCTGCTTTTATCTTCATATTTATTTAAGTTTCAAAACTGAGAACTTTGATTTTATTACTCTGAATATCTTTCTATGAAGATAAGAATCTTATTTTAATAATTTTATTTTGTCACTCCTGTTAAATTAATATAAACAAAGAAACAGTGTTGCTGGAACATTCATTTTGCACAGAATATACAGAAGTGGAAGTTTAGAGCAATAGATTTAAAATAAAGTTGTTTTTATAGTGTTTTAATTGGTTTATTGAGATTTCAGATGTAGTTATTTTGTTTTCAGAAATGTAAATGAAAATGATAATTTATTCAGATTTCATTAGATGATGCTATTGATATTCTTTGTTATGGCAGATACTGATAAACTGCTTAGACCACAGAATAGAGTCTCTAACAAGATTGGTAATATCACAAAAGCACTTCATAATAATCAAAATGGAATCAATAAACAAGCATGTGGTAATTTGCGTTACAATAAGGCAAAGTCTGCTGTTCCAAGAGGTTGTAAACGTAACACTCCCTTACAGATGCACTTTTCTAATCAAGATATTAATACAAGTTCTCCTAATTTTCATATTCTTAGAGCATCCAAGGATAAACAATCATCTTTTGATCCAAGAGGAGGAAATAAAAAGGAAAATAAAAATGAGTATAATCCTCTCTTTAAGCACATTAGTTCTGGTAGAAATAATTTGAATGGAAGCAGGACATTAGTAAATAAATCGTCTCCTAAACCATCTTGTAGACCATCTCCTAGGCCGTCTCTTAAATCTGCTCATAAGAACTCTCAGAAGTTGGACGAAAGTTATCTCTGTGCTTGTTTAAGTGCAGAAAGCTGTACTTGTAGAAATTCAGATCAATTAACAATCAATTGTTCTCTAAAAAAATCAAAATCTAGACGTAGACCAACTCGTCATACTACATATGTTTCTGAACTAGATAAAACTTTGCGTGATAAATTTAGGAATAAAAAAGAAGTAGAAAAGAAAGACCGTCATCCAAAAATTGAAAGTGCTGTTAAACGGCGATCTAGTAGCAACATGTCAAATTTTTCTACAAGTAGTAGACAATCATTAAATAGCTGTCAGTCTTCACCTAAGCTACAATCCAGGTTTATATCATCAGGTAAAACTGTACATTGCCCTCTTCATTCAAAGTTTGGAAATAAAGCATACATCCAAGCGCGTTGTATTGAAGAATGTCCTCAATTTAAAAAAGAGCCGGATGCTGTTAAAAAAACACCAAAAGGAAATGCAGTATTACAGAGCAATGCTGCAAAACCACACAGACCCGTCTCCGCTATAATACCTCCTACAATGCGTAATAATTTTCTATCAGCTCCTAAGAAAGTCAATAACAGGCCAATATCAGCTGATTTTACTAATAAAGCACCTAGATCTTTAATTCCTTACCCAGTAACAAGAAATAAAAAGTCATCAAATG
The DNA here is from genome assembly GCA_035046665.1 of Euphysa ruthae. Taxonomy (NCBI): domain Eukaryota; kingdom Metazoa; phylum Cnidaria; class Hydrozoa; order Anthoathecata; family Corymorphidae; genus Euphysa; species Euphysa ruthae. The sequence goes on along the minus strand of JAUZNK010091414.1, from coordinate 5,489 downwards.
TTAAAACACCTCGGACTAACAAAGCAAATAAACCGGTAGAATCTTATTTAGTGCGTAATGGGCTTATACCTGAGAAAAAAATGCAGTGTGATAAACCTGTCGCTATTGTTATGCCACGTAGAAAGTTACGGCAAAAAAGTTTCAAGCTACAAACATCTCGCAGTCGCTCTAAGTCATTTAAGTTTAAAAATAAAATTGTTCCTTACAAAAAGAAAGTGACAAATAATTACATAAGTGAAAGTGATAATGATATAAGTTCTTCTGAAGATGCTGATTTTGTACAAGATAGTTTGAATGAGATTTCTGACCATGAAGGAATTGGTGATATGCCATCAAACAATGATATTTTTTGTGATGATGATATTGACGATGAATTATTAGCAGAATATTACTTTGAACTTTTCAAAAAAGAGTTTCCAGAGATTGTTAAAGAGACACATTTAACAAAGGAAGAACTAGTAAGTAGCAGCGTAATGGTTTCATTGCTAAATTTTTATTTACTCTAATGTTTCTTCTTTCATTTTGTTTTAATCAGCCAATTTGATCTCTTTAAACTGTGAAAGCACAGAACTTCAATTGCCTTAATCACTATATAACAGCTATAATCTATTTTAATTCAATTGTACTTTTTCAAGAAAAAGTACAATTGAAAAATATTTATATATTTAAATACTTTTTAATTACTAAAGTTAATGTTTCATGAACTCCGTAGGTGAGTTATGATGTTATTTTACAATCCAAAACACTGAAATCAAAATTAGAAACCTTGTTTTGTTATTAAAAACCAGTTATGAGTAGAATTTTTTCCTTATTAGTGATCTGACATTTGAATTTTACTTGACATATATTTTTTTTAATTAAGTAAGGAAAGTCAAATTCTTGTAATTAACATTTAATTAACATATTATATATTAAAATTTGATGATGGAAATAACATAATGAATATTTTTCTGTTTTCTGATAAAATATTTATATACATTTATGAAGGTTTGAGTAATTCATGTATAATTTTACATTTACTCATATATTTGAACTTGTTAATTATTCAGAATTCAATGGTCTTATATTCCTAAGCATGAAAATATTTCTCTAAAAGCATGTATCTCCATTATTACTAATAAGTACAGTCCAATGAAAAAACCAATCTTGTTGCTGTATGCATTAGATTGTTTTAAACAATTTCATTACTTTAATATCTTTTTCTAGTTATTTGTTCAAAAATAAGTAAAAAAGATTTTGTAAAAATGGCCCAACTATGGCTATACTTAAGTCTTGTTTTTCAATACTGCTCATCTCTGGTAATATACTCAGATAAGATGATTATACTTCAGTATTGTTTCTCAATACTGCCCATTTCTGATGATATATTCAGGTAAGGTGGTTATATTTAAGTTTTGTTTCTTAATACTGCTCATCTCTGGTAATATACTCAGATAATTTCATTTATAGGCATAAAAATAACCTGTGCATTACTCATTACTTTTTTATTTTGCACGATGTCAGTCATTTAAGATATTTTGACTTATTTGACTATCTGTCGAAAATACTTTTTCCTGAGCCCAGGTTCTTAATATATGTTGGACCGGGTCTAAAAATGACATCTATGCTCCAATGCCAAAGTTTGGTATGATTTTAAATGATATCATTTCTTATTATTTCAGCATGTCAATGTCTATTTAAAATTATATCCAGCTCAGTTCCCAGGCTGGAAATTTTTCATACTTGTTCCAAGAACCTCTTTTTAACTTTTTCTAGAATAAATTATTTTCTAATTTTCCAAAAAATTATTGTGATATTATTATTATTTCTAATTGACTTAGTATATTGGCCATTGTCAGGCCTTAGCCCCAGGTCTACCAACTTGTAAAAAGAAATTTTATAAAAAAATTTCTTTTTATCAAGACGTTTTTTCAATTTTTCCAAAATTTTGTGTGATTTAAGAAAATTATGTTTTATGCTTGGTCATTTTGTTTTGGTATGTTGACCATTTTATTTTGGTATGTTTGACCATTTTGATTTGGTATGTTTTACCATTTTGATTTTGAATCTTGAATTTTATCCATAAAATATAATTTTTAGATTTTCTGGGAAATATATGCTACATTAGAAAATACTGCTGATTATTTTGGTATATGGCCCATTTCCAGGTCCAGACTTAACGATTTTAAATTTTGTTATTAATTTTGGTAAATGATAACTTTTATGTCCCATTAAAAAAAAATAATTTATCTCATGATCAAAAACAGATCAAAGTGTTGGATTTCCTATTCTGAGATACTTTATTAATTTTTCAGTGGTTTTACTTGTTCAGTGTTCAAAGAACTTATTCCTAGCATCAAGAAATAATTGTGCTTTTATGTTTTCTGAATATTTCTTAGTATTGCTTTATATCCATATATATATATTTAGGTCACTTTTTTCAACCCCATGGTCAACAGAAGACCAAAACTGCAGCGACAAAAGCAACTGTTTCCAAAGGCTAAAGGTAAACCCAATTTGTTCCTCCAGGCAAAGGAACTTAACAGACAAAGTAAAATTTACTCCTGAGCATGCTTCTCTCCAACTTGTTGGTCAATAAATTTCTCTAAAATGACCTATTTTTTTTTTTTTTTTTTTTTTTTTTTTTCAATTTTTAAAGGTTTTATTGTAAATTTATGTAAAACTTTATATCTTTATCGGATGTAGACAAAAGACATTTCAGATTAACCATCCCTGTCTAGTAAATTTCAAATCATTTTATGGGCCTCTTCTGTTATTAAGCACTTTCCCTTTATTACACTTTAGTATTAGTAAGAGAATTTCTGCAAATAAGAATAAAATTAGAATATAAACTATCTTAATGAATTTTAGTTAAATAGCATAAAAAGGAACGGTTATTTTAAAATTTTGTTTACTTTATAACTTTATGTACATCTTTTCCTGGCTTTCCTACTCTTTATTAAGGATTTTGAGATCCCAAAATAAAAAATTATTTTAAATACTGTTTTGATGTTTAATCCAAAAATAACTTATTTTTGAGCTGGCTATCAAACCTAAAAATGACTCACTTTTGAGTTGTCTATCAAACCTAGGAATTGAACACAATTACAATAGTTTAAAAATGTTTTCTGTGACTTAATAATAAATAAACAAATTAAAATTAAAACACTAAGATAAAGTGATTATATTAATTGTAAAATAGATATTTTTTGTCAGTATTTATTGTAAAAAAGTCTTGGTGGAATTATCCAGATCAAGGTGACTTGGGAAGTATCAGATTAAATAACCATATATTTGGTGATAAATATATTCTGTTAGAGGTAGAAATTTTATTTAAAATCTTTGCAACCTTTTTAGGTAAGCATTTTCTGCGTGCTGGTGAAATGAATACAAATATCGCAACATGGGCACGTTTATTAAAAAGAGCTGTACCGACAACAACCTCAACTTATGCTCCAAATTCTCAAACAACTACTATCACTTCTACTTCACAAACTAGTTTAAAGTATGTTTCTCACATTAATTTTTTATAAATTTAGTAGCAAAGTTAAAAGAATATTCAAAAAGAAAAATCTAAGCATGACTTACTGTTGTAAACCATTTTATGTCTATTAAAGTTTAAAGATAAAATGTTTAATTTTTGACATTAACTGTAGTTCACGTTTTTGTATGTATAATTATTTCTGTTAAATTTTTTTAGTTCTAATGAACCTACTCTTGTTAGTACATCACCTAGCCCTTGTCTTTCTACTCATTCAAATAAAGATATTCACCATTCGTCGAATCAAGAACTTAATGATCAAGATAACAACGATGTCACCAATCAAAAAAACATATCCGATGAAAGCCTAGATAAACAGCAAAAACTCGATCAAGTAAATATATTCATTGTCAAGCATGCCACTCTCAAAAAATATTTTTAAATAGTTCTCGTTGGTTTGATTTTAGGCTAAATGATGCAAAAATAAACCTTTTTTTTTTTTTTTTTTTTTTTTTTTTTTTTTTTTTTTTTTTTTTTTTTTTTTTTGTGTTTTTTTTTTTTTTTTTTTTTGTGCATAAGTTGAGGGTTAATGAGGGGAACGACATGATGAATGTAGATTTTTCAAGTAAATTATCCTATGTTCATAACCTGAAAATTCATTTATTTTTTTATTAATCTTGGTAATTGAGGCAAAAAGTTATTATATTAAAATTTTTGTTGTTAAGATTCATTCATTTGTTTTCTAATTTTTTGCATGAAACTGAAGGTAAATGAGGCAAATGATCTGTGATGATAATGGGTTTGTGAGAAAATTCTGGTTAGTAAGTCGGTATTTTTCATGATTTATTTTTACTTTGAAATAACGTGGGTCAAAACTTATACCCATTGTTTTTCTTTTACCTCTTTCATACATTTTTCTTTTCAACCTAAAAGTTTTTAAATCCATTGCAGGGTAATAGCCACAAAGAAAAACATCTTTCTTCAACGTCTGATCAACGGCAGCCTAATGAATCACCAAATATAAATATTATACCTGTAGTTCCACCACATGGTAGCCATACATCACCCGAACTAAAAGCGCACTTTAGGTCTTCTGGAAGGAAGAATGCTGGAAGATCTCCTCCACCTGCAAGGTAATTTTTTTCCAATTTCTGCCATATAAAATTTATTGAGCTCGAAGCAAAGCCATCAATGGTCCAAATTCATCTTTGCATTTTATTTCAATAATTATTGGAAAGATTTTTTTTCCCAAAATTCTTGGTGTCTGCCCTCATAAAAAAATTATATCAATTTAATATAAAGATAAGTGAGGCCATATTGGTAATTCTTGAAAATTTTCTTTGCCTAGCAAAATGTTTATATTGAGCAAAATGTTACATTCTGTCAATTTTTAGAAATTAACTCAATATCTATAAATTTAATATGAAGGTAAGTGGCCATGAAACTCTGTGTTTATGTCACATCTGTTTGCAAACCTATGTACTATATACTATGTACTTTGGGAAACGCACATTGTTATACAGAGAATGTAATTTTTACTACATCAATGATACCATTAGTTCTAAGATATGAAATTCTAGAATATGAACGTTTCTTATTGATTGAAAATTTTTTTCACTTCGTTGATACAGATAAATAACAGGTGAAACCTATCAAAAGAACATTGGAAGTTCTTCTTGTCCATAATCTAATTACTTCAATTTTTATAATTATTTATCAGGTCACTTTTTTTACACCTGAAAAGAAGTATTGGTGAGTTGTTGCTTTTGTGGAATTTCATGGAAACGATACATTCCTAATAAATAAATTCAATTTGAGCTAAAATAAGTTTTAAGTGAAGCATAGTTATAGTATATTTTGAAGAGTGTTATGTACTAGCAAGGAGCTTACTAGTAAGTTAGGTAAAGCGTTTGATGACTTTTATTCCACGAAATGGTATATAACAAAAATCCATTTAGTAGGTATGCAGTGTGCTCACAAAATGATAATAGAAAACATACAAGTACGTTTTTATGCATGTCTATATATA
>JAUZNK010091403.1:0-12472 GCA_035046665.1 Euphysa ruthae | reverse complement strand
TCCAAGAGCATCATTTTTAGCTCTGTTAAATAGTTCCTTGTCTGCATCAGTTTTTGTCCTTTTAAAATGCTTATACAGTTTATGTCTTATAGCTATTTTATCTGCAACTTCTTTGTCAAGCCACTCTTTGTCAAATCACTATATGCCCTCTTAAAACACAAAGGAAACATATTGCATATTTTTATGCTAAAAAATGTAATCGAAAAATTGATAAGAAGAGTAAAAACATTTAGAGTTATAACAAACGAATTTTCTTACTCTATGCTGCCTCACCTAGATGATATTTTAGTGATATTTTCGGCTATAGCAACATTTAAATTCCTATTATGGCAGGCTGAGGCTTTTTTAGATAAAATTTTATATATAATATATTAATTGTTATTAATCATAATTGAATTGTAAAAAAAAAATTATTTTTTAGATTTATCTTAATATGTTAAACATGAGAGAAATTTAGCAAATTTTATTTTCAACTTAGCATCAATTTTAATATCCCTTTAGTACCCACAGAAAAAGTTGAACCGTTTATAAAATTAGAATAGAAAACAAACTAAAAACATATAGTATATTTCTAAATATTAAACTCCAAAGAAAAAACGTCTCTGAATGAGAATTTTCCAACCATTATTATGATATTTTGATGTTACAAGAAGCCAAAAATGGCTTGAGAAGTGTGTGGAAAGTGAACTATTTTAACAGGAAACCACCGTTACTACGGACGTTTTAAGGGGATTTATTTTAGGCTACCTTTAGGAAAACCCGTTTTAGGGTAATTTCTCTTCATTTTCATGAAAAATGGGTTGTGAAATCAAAATCTAAATTAGATTTTAATTTAGAAAAATTGTGTTTTTGAAAATTTGAAAAAATCAGTAATCTTGTTCAAAATTTTGAGGCCTGTGCCCCTTTTAAAGAGGAAGAGTTAAGCTACATAAAAAAATTAATATTGGTATTTTGTGAAAAATCCTGCCTTTTTTTCCTTAGGAACCCACCTTAAAAAGAAACAATAAGCCAGTCTAGTAAAATTAATACCATAGAAAGTATAGTCAGATAGTAAAAAGAAATAAATAGATTTTAATAACAAGTCGTCAGCCTTAATTAAACCTTGGAGCATGAAATAAATGTTTCGTTTTGATATTTTATTTAGATCATAGTACGTAGACGAGGCGGGTGTCATTTATCGTTTTAATATAAACTATTTTGTTAAAAATATTAAAATTTTGTTAAAAATTATCGCTTTGAAAAAACTTTTTATTTAAAACAATAGAATAATTGATATTTGTAAACTCGGTTGATATTTATAGACGAAGCTTATATTAATATAATTCGATTATAGTGTAGCATCTTCATTTTTAAAGATGGATGTTATATCAACACACTCTAATTTGACCGGAAACATTTCTTGTGGAGTTTCTATCTCTTATTTTAAGAATAGATGGATGTGAAGCATACTTATTTATGGCTAAACTATCCTGGCCATTTGACATGGATAACTTGACAATTTTCTTGCAACACCATTTTGGTATTACAAGACCAGGAGTAATATTCGCAAAATAAGAATTAAAAATTCTCGCAAGAGAGATATCATCAAAGATAATTTCATCATTCTTAACTAGAAGAATTCTGTCCCTAGTTTCAGATTTACCATGAGTGGGTTTACAAATTGTCCAGAGACTCTTATTTGACTTGTCTACTTCCACATTTACTAAATACTATTTCTTTTTTTATTTCTTTTCTCAAAAATAAAACTTCCTTCTCCAGTTTTCTGATCAACGTTTATTCTAACTGTGGCAATATCTCTTCAGCTTGTTGTGTAATTGAGTTAGACACTTATTTACGCGCTTTTCAGAAATTGTGGACTTACGTGAAAGTGTTTTTTCAACAACAAAATATTTTACAGATTCATATTGCTTTTCAAGATATATTTGTAAATCTAACGGAGATGCTGATTCATTAGGATCACTTTCTGGATTAACAGATATTGGTTTTTCAGGTAAAATGTCAGTTTGTAAAATGACTTCTTACCGATGTTTCTTTCATATAAACTTTATTTTCTTTCAGCATTGATGCCTCCTGCCTTTTTGACATATCCTGTAGACCAGTTGCTAAGGTACTTTATAAGTTGCTCTTGATCAGGTCTAACTTTTTTTTCTTCTCTTACAAATGATATCGCTTCAAATACATTTTCGTCTGATGTATAAACATGTCCGTTCAAAAGTGCCATTTTCTGCGTCAAAATTTTCTTTAGAATAGTTTATATTACATTTATTTATAACGAAATTAAGTCAAACGAGCGCGGTGAAATCTTGCCCAATATAAAATATCATTTTTTTTAACATTGATTTTAGAATATAAGAATAAAAACAGGCAGATCTAAAATTTGTTAGGGGTAAAACCTTGATAATAATATTGCATAATTTTCAAGATAAAAGTTTTTTGTGATCTTTTATTAATTCATATGAGAATAAATTGTAGGAGCGTCTCGGAACTCCTTTTATATTATAATTTTTGTTTATAATCAAAATGAATAATTAAGCCAAATATTTTACATATTTTATTCAATTAAAAATTCGATTCGTTTGGAGACTCTTCAATAAGGGTCTCACTTCAACCATGAAGCATTAAACAGTGCATTGAATGTGTCAAAAAAAAAAAAAAAAAAAAAAAAATCAATCAATAAAAACCATAAATTTCTAACAGCCTTTTCCTTAATTTGAAGATTTCTTTGAAAACCAATGTTAGCAGTAAGTAAAATAATTTAAATATCATTCATTCACATCTGAATTACGTAAATACTAAAAATCACTTGTATATCAAACAGGTGTGATTATTAAAACATTTACATTGTACATTATCATAAAATACTTTTGAATATATTCTTATAGCATGATAACACATAGCAACACATAGCAGTGATAAAAGAGATTCTGATGGAAGCCTTTGGTCTATTTTATTTGGTGCTAAACTTTCGATCATGGTTTTTATTATTTCCGGTAACTTCTTTCTGCCAACACCAATACTCAAAAAGTTAAAGTACAGCTCTCGAATTTCGATATTTTCAGAATAGTAGTTGGTAAATTGCTGGTTTGTAATTCAAAACTCATTTTCAACTTGTCTATAGGCTTTTATTGTTTTTCCATTTTTTTTCCACATACTGTGATATTATCTAAGTATACAAAAGTACCATGTAGTTTTTCTTCTGCAATATATTTGTCCTTTGTCGACTGAAAACTTTAAACATCCATTTGTTAGACCAAATGGCATCTTTAATAAATTTGGTGGATCTACGTTCATTGCTGTTAATCCACCTGATGTTAAAGATAAGTTTTCACCATTAAACTTTAGGAATAAAAATTCATTTGGGTTTGAAAGTCTAAACCCAAAATAACTTCTGTGCATAAATTGCCAAGAAAAATAAGTTTCACAGCAGTATATATGCTTCTGTTGTATAGCAATGTAACATAACTTATTTGTTTCATGAGATATAGTAGAAAAAATCAATCAATCAATAATAGTTTATATTCCAAAAGCAATCTTATAACAAAAACTGTTATATTTAGATTTTTAAAAAAAAATATTGGTAATACAGAAATTATTTTTTAAAAAAGATGGTTGAATTGGATGGAGCCACTTATACAGTAAAACTGGCCAAAGGAGTGACACCAATTGATAGTTGTTAACAAAATCATATAAAGTTCATGCAAAAAGTTTTAATAAAAATAACAAGACAAGATCTAACCTTCGAAAGATTCAAATCACATAGATGAAAATAAGGCAATTTTTTAAAACCTGGAACTGAATGTATATTGCGCGCCACGCGAAAGGACCAATCCTACTTTAAGTAGGTGTAGAAGTTTTTTGTGGATCCATGGCGCAGTGGTATAAGGCGCCGACTTACGAAGCCGTAGTGGAAAGATATGTGGTTTGAGACCACATGATGACTGCGTTTACGGTGAAACCACCCCTAATTTCAGACAACATGTTATAGCAGAATTTAAATGGTATGTCTCTCCTCATCCTTTGTCCCAAATTTGTAATAAAAAAAAGTGCAGAAGTTAGCTGCAATGAGATCTATAATGCGATGCCAAGGAAAAATGACTTCTTTAACATTATTTCAACGATGATTCACCAACCAAAATTGAGCTTGTTAAAGAACTTTTGTCACAATTAAGTTCAAAGCAGAGTAGATTGGTTTAAAGTCAGTTGATGCAGTTTTTACCATGTCATTTATGTCAAGTAATTGGAAGTAATACCAAGTCCCGTGAAAGAATGAGCTGCAGAAATTCATTAACTTGAGTATGGGTAGTTTCCATTTATGCTGCATCTTTATTTCCTTCATTGACAAGAGATTCGATGCAGTGTGTTGAAACTACTTTAAAAAGGAAGCACTGCAATCGTGCAATGAGAATCCTGAAAAAATGCATCTTACATTGATAAGTTTTTATCTCCTTATTTATGTGGTTACCGCAAAGGGTATAGTACTTAACTTGATTTAACTGCAATGATTGAAAACAGGAAAATATTTCCAGAAAAAAATAGATATTCAGGAGCTGTACTAATGGACCTAAACCTTTCGGTACTTTGAACCATAATCTATTAATCGTAAAATTAAATCCTTATGGATTTGATAAACCCACTCTGTCACTAATAAAAGATGATATAACAAATAGATGGTAAAGAACAAAAATAAACAAAGAGTTTAGCTCTTGGCCTGAATTAATGTTAGGTGTTCCTCAAGGGACAATATTAGAACTTTTATTAATTAATATTTGTACAAACGATCTATTTTTTAAACAATGAATTTGTTATTTTGCTGACAATATAACGTTTTATATGTGCGACTATGATCTAAATTCACTTTAAGGTTAGAGCACAACAGTTTGTTAGCAATAGAATGGTTTTAAGATAATTATATGAAACTGAATAAGGACAAAGTTATCTCATAATACCTAGATTTAAGCACTAACAGTATTTTGTTGAACTTGGAGAAATAAAAATATGGGAAGCAAAAAATGTAAGGTTATTAGGTGCTAATATAAATAATAGTTTGCAATTTGAAAACATGTTTGAACTGTGTAAGAATAAGCAGTTATCTACCATATAAAAAGAGACATATTTATATCGTTTATCGAATTTTGTTTTCGAATTGTCCATTAGTGTTTCATAACAAAATCTTTGAAAATAAATTTAACGACCTATACGAAAGAACTTTGCGATAAGTTTAATAATGATGAAATATCATCATTTAAAGAATTGATATATATATAATATATATATCTATATATAATATATATTTATATGATCAGGGATATATATTAAAACTTTATTATTGATAAATTTTATAGGTTTAGATAGTTAGCAAATACTGTAAAATTACCCATGTAAAAATAAAAGGTATATAACAATAATAATCATGAAGTAATTTAGTCTAAAGGAATCGTAAGTTAGCCTGAGGATGGGCGAAAATTCCGTAAAAATTTACAAACCTGATAAAAACTAGCGATTTTATCATTTTGCAGACTTCCACTCACTCAATACCCGTTTCTGCTGCATCAGAGTGAATTACCAGACATACGAATGGAAGTTCGCACTGACAGACAACGAGCTGCCTCAGCCCATTGATCATGGATGGCTGAAAAATAGCGAAATGTAAAAAATCCAACTGAAACGTATAAATTCCTTATAGGCACGATAGAAGCTGTGGTTCTGTTGGAAAAGGGTTCAGATCTGTAAGGGACAAATGTGATAACCATATATCTGAGCCGTATTTATGTTGAGATTGTTGGAAAGTCTACTTTTCCGAGGCGCCATTATAGTTGACCGAGGAGAAATTTTAAACAACCCGGATTATCATTTTTCGTAGAATAATTTTACTCACACTATAAATTTAAAAAAAATTTGGTTCTGGTGTGCTTAGAGCTCCCACCTGAGCTTACTGTAAAGAGAAATATTGATTCAACCGTCTAGTTAAAATTTTTAATTTAAGCGTTTTTTTTAAATATAATTGCAAAAAAGGTCTATTCTAAACATATTCCATGAATAGATACTTTTTGAGACAAAAATTCATGAAATTTAATTAAATGTAATGTAAGTGAACCCATAGAATTTTCTACATTCACCCCGAGGGATTTGGCAAAGGAGGGTGATGAAATGGATAGACGTGTAGACGTTTGTCAAGCCCACACATGTCCATCGGTCATAAATGTCATTTACGTCAACCGATCAAATTACTTGAGGATTTCATTAGCTTTACAAATTATTAAGAAGTTCTAAATGAAAATTTTAAACAACAAAAAATTTCTTTCTTCAAAATAAAATATATACTATAAATAAATTAAATACATATTGCCTACGAAAAACCACACCCATTTTATACTGAAATTCCTGTGCACGCACCAGCGAAAAATTCCTTCTGGTAATGATATTAATGACGACCAAATCTTTATTGGTAAATAAATAAATGCATTGCTTCGCATTTTTAAGAAACTATTCTTTTTTTTGCAAATAGGCGCAAAATTTTTTTTAAAAAGAAAACATCGAAGAAAAAAAAAGAAAAAAAAGAAAAAACTTGACCAAACTATTTTTGGGAAAAGGGTACATAATCCGAAGCGAAAAGGATTCAGTCATATTATAAAAGTTTATACTAAATGAGGTTGCCGCTAAAAATATTTACAAGCAGAATGATTTTCTATGTTACAAAAACGTTCAAATATTTGTAGAAAATTATTACCAGACTGGAATTTCTAAACCAGCTTCACGAAGCTCATTATCTAGGGCTTCCAATGAGAAACTTGAGTCACTTTCTAATCTTTCCAAAAGTTCATCACTCGAAAAGCTGTCATTTGAAAAATCAAAATCATCGCCTAAAATAACATTAAAATAAATAAAAAAATTATCAAAATATAAACAGACTATATTTAAAAAGTATATTTTCTCAAGAGAAGTTACTTGTGTTAACAACAAATTTTCAATAAATGAAACGTAGCAGATAAAAAAAAAACAGGTCCTGCATGGACAATGATTTCTAAAATGATTTTGTAGTGCCATAAAGATAAGATATTCTTGAAGAAACCAAAATTGGCTTTAGTTTTAAGTGCCAACATGGTTCAAAATAGAACTGCAACAGAAAGCATAAAAACAAAAAACTTAAAACTTTTTCCAAAATTCCAATCCGTGAAAGACATTTGGACATTAACTAAATTAAATTTCAGGAAAATTAATTCCCTTCTGCTATTGTTGGCACATTATTTTAAATATGCAATTCAAACAGGACTTTTCTCAAAAAAATTTCCAGAAAAATTCTCGTCGCTGGCAAATAAATACTTTAATGTCATACATACAAGCAACAAAAGAATGAGGAATTTTCAATTGAATAGCAAAATTTTAAAAACGGCAGACAAACTGAAAAAGTTATTTCTCGAAACCTAAAAAATTGCAATGGAAATTTATTTCTTAAAAATGGCCATGAAACCAAAAATAATTTCCAAAACAATAGATAACTCAAAACTATATTTATAAAAATATGAAAAATAGGAATCATTAACCAAAGAAAACTTATGGAGCGAGGTTAGAAAGGTAAATGAACAGTAAGTAAAATTTGTAAGACTTAATACGAAAGTAGTTTAAATTTTAATACAAAAGGAGCCACACGGAAATAATTTAGCATGTTAACACACTCTATATTTGCACGTACGGAGGACCACGAGGTCTATTTCTCCGTTGTACACAGTGGACGATGTAAAAAAAAAACTAGTTTATATCAATGACATAAAGTTGCTTTAAATGTGAGTTTTTACGAATGCGCCAAAATAATTGTATCTAATATCATACAGCGATATAAAATCGTTAACGACTGAGCGCAGATCTATAAAATTTATCAGGTGTTTATGTGTATGCAAGAAAGATAACATTAAACCTTGATTGAGTGATTGTTGCTCTCCACCAGGTTATTCGTCTAACTACAGCAAAAAGATCTTTGAGGTGTGGCATTTGTTGCTGGATTATTGAGTAACATTTGAGTTATGGTCAATAAAATAATAGCAAAATTTCTGCCGGTGTTTCTTTTAAAACTTTCAAAATATCATCATAGTGACTTGTGTTGAAAACCTTGTTTAAAGACAAGAAACTAATGCAAAATTAAGAATTTCGGTTTCCTTCTTTTCCTTCGTAGTTTTGGCTCTTCAAAAAATCAACCTTGTAGATTTTTTAAATATCGTTTGATAAAATATGTCAAAGCTATTGTCATTTCTTATGCTCTCAATGGTTTTCTTTGTCAAATTCGTTTTTCTTTTCCCAGATACAGCATAAATTTTTTCTGATTGTAACGACTATGCCAAATTATCACTTAAAGCATACAATTTATGATCCAAGCTGAACCCCAAAGCAAAATTCATGCCAATCCATTTGTGAAAAACATCCAATTATTCTTGATTTTAAGTCAGTGCCCACCGGTTCCCTTAGGCAAGACTGCCGTAATTGATGTAAGGGAGCATAATTATCAATAACTCTATGGAAACAATAAGCACGAACTGTCTAACGTGTTGTAAATAATTTCGAAAAGCTATATAGAACTCATCATCTTCATCCTCATGCTGGATATTCTCTTTGATACTTCCAAGCATATTTTTCCTTTCTGGTGAATATCTCTACTAAGGTTCACATATTATCTCTTAAAAGCGTGAAACTGTCACGCTGAATATTGATTTATGTCGCAACACCAGATTTTGGTACAACTATATTGTTTTCCCATAAAGTTGTCTAAAGTTTTCTTTAATAGAATCACTTGTTGGAAATGTTAGACCCTGTTGATCAAGAAATTTCACATTTAATAACTTTCAAGAAGTATTTTTGGTCCTCCATTCTTCTCTTCAACAGCTTTGTTACTCATTTTATTACATCGCCACAATTAGGAGTTGTAATTTCACATGTTAAAGCCAATTCATGAAATTTTGATTTTTGTTGCGCAATTAACTACCTGGCTTTTCTCCAATTATTTTTGGCATCTTTTAAGTTACCAATATGCTTCCTATATCAAGCAAAACACTTAACCAGTGCTCTCACCATTTGTACTGGTCAAACCAGTTCAGTTGACAGGAACGTGACTTTTCCCCAAATACTTTAGTAAGAAAGTTAAAAAAAACATATTTTAATAAAGATGGTTGCAACCAGTATTTTTGAAAGAATAACGATATACCAAAATCATACCTTGTATTGGTAGCTCATAGTTGTCATTCGACACATTTTCTATATTCGCACTCAATACTGATTTAATATTAATTGGTCTTCTTTCCAGTAAACTAATGTTGTAGATTGGTTCATATTTCAACATATCTTCAATGTAGTTTGGAAGTGGAATCTCAAATTCTATGTGAAAATAAACCATAATAATGTAAAAAGAAACAAAAATCTAGGTATGTATATGTATAGATATATACATACATACATGCATATATATATATTGGAACTAATGACCAATATAAGATAACACTTTTTGCGTTTTTTATGATTAGATTTAAAAGTAAAGAAAAGCAACTCTTTGTATTTTATTTAATGAAGGCAAAAAATTTGAGCTATAGAACTGATGCTCATACCAAAGTAAGTAACTGATGTGGAGGGCGAAATGGTTTTGTTCGAATAAATGAGCTATTCACATATATACTTGACTAAAACTATTTGGTTATTACAATCTGACTAGTTTATGGACAAAAGAAGATATCTAAATAGTACGTGAGAAACGCCGTAAGAAGAGAAAAAGTTAAAATCAAGCAAAAAAAAAAAAAAAAAGTATAAAATGATTAAAAATAGAGTGAGGCCTGAGATTGATCCAAATTTTGTCTTATTTACAGAAAAGCTCATTCAGTTAACACTAAGACAATGTTTATAAGTCAGATTACAAAAACTATAACAAAATACCCTTATCTGTGTTAGGAGGCATGTATTCTATTTCCTCAGGTTCATAAAATTCCTTCCCTTCCATTTTCTTTATCTTTTGTGATAGAGTAGCATCTTCATCATTAAATATCTTAAATGTTGATGTAGTGCCACGTATTTTGCTGATAGATTTCACATTAGCAGGTGTATTAACAGGAAATTTACCACTGTGCATCTTCAAACCTCGTGACCCTGGAGTAACGTGCTTCATATTCTTACAATTAATTTTTTTTTTTGTGGAATTTAATTGTTGTTGTATTGGTTTTGTTAGTCCAAATGATACAGATTTACCTTGGTGAACATTCTTTATGTCTGTTAGAGCTTTTCTATTCATGTTTCCCCCTTTAGCATTAGCTGAAAAAAATTAAGCAAAATAACTTCCCCAATATTTAACTCGGCCCAAAATACCATTAGCATTCACTCCAAAGCTATTTTATTCAAAAGAGATGCTGCAAACTAAGGGCTTTAAATTTCTGCTATCGTGCAAAATTTCAGCAAAATCAAGCATCTGCTTAAGCAGGTAACAAAAAAAGGCTTTTACATGCTCTTAAGAATAAGACTGCCTCCTTAAAATGCTGGAAATTGAACAAGAAAAACTTGAACACAAATTTTGGACAGCCCTACCTCCCCAAAAAATTTAAGTTTTCCTAAACATAAAGTCATTCCCACATCCTCCCTTGAAATTTCTAAATTCTAACCTCTCCCTCCATAAATTTCAAGTTTCAAAAAATTTGAATAAAACCATACCTTCCCACTAATGACACAATGACGTTAAATGTTTCTTGTTGGTTAAAATATTGGAGTCATGGCAATGCTTTTATCAGATCCTTACTCTTACAAGAATCACTTAGCTGAATAACAGAAACATTTCAATTTAATAAAACAAAATGCAATCTGCTTGCCAGTACCATGAATCTCACCAAGTGAAAACAGCTGCCATGAATGCAAGCAACTCTTTGAATTTAATGCTCTAGGTCTAATGACTGAAAAATCGCAGGCTATAAGTTCATTTTAAACCGTAAAGAATTAGAGAGCAATCAAATAAGTAAATTCTATAGTAACTGAAACAAAGACATGCTAGTATTACAAGTAGCATTACTGTAAACAATGACTTTCCTTAAAGTGTTTGTTATCAAAGATGACACCATTAAACATTTGATGATGGCACCAATATATTGGAACCGAATTTTTTTTATTCCTAATAAATGGTTTTTATAACTTTAATTTACTAAGCCTACATAAAAAATATGAAATTAACAAAGGAAGAACATGTTGAGAACTTTTTCTTTGGCAGCATGGACAGCCATATTTATCCCTCCAAACGAAGAATTTTTCATTTTCTTTGAATAATGAATATTTTTATGTTTATTAAACACAAAATAAAAAAGGGTTATACACTTTTTCGATGTTTTTTTTCTTTTAAGTTTTTGTTTAATTCACATACTTTTGTATTTTGCACAAAAAAAAAAAAAAAAAAAAAAAATGTTCAATTACAAAGGTCAATTTTTTTCTCCCATCAATATGCAAATAAAACATAAAACACCTAGGTATATTTTCAATTGATTTCAACCGCTTTTTCCCAGCGTTTTTAGTACTTTTACACCTTCCTAGTATTTCTAGAAATGCATGAAATTCAATATTTTTGTTGATTTAAAATATAGGTTATTGTTTTATTCATAATTTTACCATTTTATAAAAAGTTAAGAACATATTACTTTTAACTGTCATGTATTGGGATGGTCAACATGCATCTAGATCTTTTGCAAATATTTTTTTTTAGTTAACAATTGCAATTTTAAATTATATAACTAGCTATCTAGCCAAATAAGGTAAATGTGTTTAAATACAGATGCTCGTTATAAATAATTACATGCTTATTTTTTACCTTGTTTTAGGTTTTCTAAACCAAAACTACATCTTTTTAGAGTGAATTCAAACCATTAACCGTTCACCTTGTTTTCATTTTGTGTTTTAAATAAAAACAGAAAACAAATACAGTTGATGTTCAGATGGTTTCCATAAAAAAAATTGATTTATCTGATTTCCAATTAATTCTTTCACACGCAAAATAGCGGGTAATAATGACGATATTCAGCAGGAGTTAACATCTCAAAACTACAAATCAGCCTTTAAGTCAATTTGAGCTCGAGAATTAGTTAATCTGGTGTCAGTACTCAACCGCTACTAGACCATAAAGGTTTCAACCTGGGAAAGTTGCTTGATCGTGAACTCTGGAGAAAAACAGCAAAAAAACCTATGAAAATGTACAGATTTTTTTAAGAATTATGAGTTTTTAATGAGAATGAGAATGATTGAGAATGAGAATGTTATATTTAACGTGGGGAACCAACAAATTGCCGAGACAATATTTCCAGATGGGCCCACCTGGCGGGTCATGGAGTACTTAGAACACCCATTTGCGTCTATGAAATTCGCTCAACCAAACAACCCGACCAATTTGAGATAGATTGCATTACGCAATGAGTTTTGCTCAGAAACTCAGAGATAACGTGGAAATAAATTTCCGCCAGAGGTGGGAGTCGAA
>JAUZNK010091392.1:0-12473 GCA_035046665.1 Euphysa ruthae | reverse complement strand
ATATATAGGAAGACGTTTCGAGAAGGTAGAATGTACCTAAAGTGAACCGACACCTCGCTTTATTTATGAACTATAATATATGTCATTATATTAATTTTTTAATATATTACCTTCAAGCAAATAATTAAAAATAATGAAATAAATTGAAATACTGGTAGAAGAGAAAGATTCTTCCTCCTCTACCATTATTTCAATTTATTTTATTATATCTAATTATTTACTTGAAGGTAATATATTAAAAAATTAATATCGGAGAAATAAAAAAAAAAATTGACTAAAATTGTAATAACTTTATGAGTGGAAATATTGTATATCATTTTCTTCCAGTTAACCTTAATGTTCACCAGGTAGAGTTTTAAGCATTAGTTTCTTAACATCCAGTTTTGGGTAAGACTTTGGATGAACATTGGATGATGAAGAAAACAACAATCCATTCCTAATTGCAAAACTTTTTCCCATCGGTATTCTTATTCCTCGACAGATATATATTAGCTTCAGTAATAAAATTAATTGAAATATGCCCAAATGCAATCAAAAATAAACTCACATTGAAAGTGTGACCTTTCACAAAAAAAAAAGGACTGTTTACTTTATATGTGAGAAAGAGACTTGCGATTGGAGTCAGTCTTTGTATACTAGTAAGGGTTTGGACCAGACACCTGGTCAAGGTAAGGAATCATTTGAAGTCAATGACCGGCAATAATTGTATGCAATGAGAGAAATAGGCAAAGGGGGTACTGGCCCTAAAACATTTCGATTTGATGAATATTCCTCTGCAAATCAAGTCTTTAACAATGAAATGCAGGATATTTTTTCAACATCTGTTGTAAACAACTCCATGCACAGCGTAAAGGTTTTAAAGATGCAACAGACCAAAAGGAAGGCGTTGTAAAACACATCAAGAAAAATTAACGTATAATTTTTAAAACTTATGAAAGTGAGAAATTAAAATGTCATAATAGTCCTCCACGATGCGTACGACCATTTTTTCTACACCATGGGAAATATATTATATATATATATATATATATGTTGTTCTCAAACATTTTATTCTCAAATATGTGATTCCAAGAAAATTTTCCCCGAGAATATTTCTCCCAGGAAATTGTTTAATATTATGAATTTGACATTTTATTTTAATTTTTTATAGAAGATTTTGAAATAAATTATATTTATAGTTTTTAGCATACTCGACATGTACAGGTCAATTTTTATTTTTCGTTTACGTATTACTATAACACATGTTCTTTATTACTGTTAATATGTATCAAAATATAATTTCCTGTTTTTTTTTTTTTTTTACATTCTCGTTTTTTTAAGCTTAAAGTAGTGACAATTTCATATTTTGCTTTTTACAATGTTGTTTTTTTTTTAAGTTCATGGTGTGATAATTTAATACATAGATAAGAATCAAATTATAAAGTGGCAAATCAAAAAAAGAATTTCCACTAACCACCATTCACTAACGAGCATACATATCCACCATCTTGTGTCAAAACCGAAGTAACAAAGGTAAACTTCTATATTATAGTCTATCTCTGATACTCTACCGTGAGTTCCTTGAAAGTTCAGTGTTTTCTTTTTAAATTAAACACCCATTTCTCGAAGTTTCACTATCTCGAACTTTTTTCGCCGATCCCTTGACCTTGCTAAGACGAGACGAGAGACTCCAAAGGTATGTCACTTGAAGTTATGTCAAGATCCTTAGCCCCTTCCATCCTAGCTATTTGTTACAAGGAATTGAGATGTCAATTAAATTAAATTTTTCGCAAATTTTTTTTTTATTTTTTGTAGTCTAAATCTATAAGGTCTACGAACTACATTTATTTTGTACGCTTTTCAAACCAATTTTTTAAAAAAAGAGAGAAAGTAAAATATTTTAAAAGATATTTTTTATGATAAGCCATGGAGAAATTCCATGTAGTGTTACAGCAATTCAAACATAAAAGATTGGTGAAAAATAGAACTTTTGAAATCCGTTATATTATATTCGTTATATAGAAAAAACCGAAAAGAAAAAATAGGAAATGTTAGCCGGGATCGATGATGGGCACTGATGTCAGACAACTGGGGAAAAATCTTGATGTCAAACAAATGTCGATAAAATTGGATCCCACTTGTTCGAAAGCCTGGTTTTCCGACAAAATTCGGACGACTGGTCAGTCAAACAAGTGGGTTTTCGAATAAGTGGGATGTTTTTTATTGTTTTCTTATTTAAAAAACATTTAATGCATTTGCATTAATTTCACAGATAAAGTCCTAGCTGAAAGAAATCGCCGAGTTTTTGCACGAAGCATCGTAAGTTATAATTGCAGACAAACTTGCAAACATCTGCAATGCTGGTGTTGTAAACTTACCTATGGTGGACCGTTTGAAAAAAAATATCCGAAATCAAAGAAGAGATATGAATCATCCACTTGATCCAATAGCTAGAGGAGCAATTCCACAACTTCTTGTCGAATTTTCACAAACTCAAAAAGAAAAAAATTTCTGTTGTTTAATAGCGGTATTGGAGATAATGATAGAATGTTAAGATTCGCTACCGACAAGGGCCTTCGACTTCTGGCTGAATCGGAGGATTGATAAAACGATGGAAAGATGTCCTGAGGTATTTTTCCAAGTTTACACGACACACGCTAGAGTAAATGGAAGAACAATTTCCAGTTGGCAATAGTCCGATCGGTTAGATTTATATAGTGTTTATACTTTTATGGAACTATTATATATAACTATTATTTTCAGGCCGACTAATGGCAATAACAAAATACAAACTTTTAAAAATATATTATATAGCGTAAATAAAATATACATAAAATATAAAACATTTATACATTATACAAAAGGGAGTAGTCTCGTAGCTAAATGGTCTCAAACTCAATTTATTACCAAGAAAAGTTCTTAAGAAGATATATCTTGAAAGTTATAGTTATCTGGTAAATAGATAGTATCATAAATTAACTTTCTCGCAACTTTTGCAGCACAACTTTTTAAAGCGAGCAAGTTTGCAGAAGTTTAATTTGACAGAGATTACTCTACAGTACGCTTTACTTTGCAAATCGTAGCATTTTTTCTTCATAAATCTGGCGTATGGCCTTAATATGTTGTACTGTTTGTTACTTAAGAAAATTTTCTTTTCTTGTCTATGCCTATTATTTTTATATTCCCCAATAATCATATTTGGTTTTTTCGTTTTGGTGGTAACGGTTAAAGGTGTTTTGGCCGCAGTTACATTTATTGTTACCATCGCCGTTTTTGATGCAGTAGTTGTTTCTGCCAATGTTTTGAGCTTTTCAACTACAGATTTGACAGTTGGTTTTGTTTCCGTTGAAGGAAATGTCATTTTTAGAGCCGTTTTCAGATTAGTCATGCTAAATTTAACAGCGGTTTTAGGACTTTCTGATGTTGGATCAATTTTCGGTATCGTCTTTTTTTTAGATTTTTTCGTCGTTGAATTTTCTATTTTCATCTTTGATGTTGTTGCTGTTGTCGTCGTAAATGTTATAGTGGTTGGTTTTTCTGTTGTAGGCTTTATCGTTAACGACGCTAACGTAAGCTTTGTTTCAATGGCCGCATTTACGATTTTTGAATTTCTCGCCGTCTCCGAACTGTTTACAGACGATTTTACGGTTGGTAGAAACTTCATAGTGGAATTTTGTGTAGTTGCTGTCGTGTATTTGTCTGTTGATATTTGTATTGGAATATTTAAATTTTTTTTCATATCTAGAGTTGAAATCATTTTTGAAATTTCAGATGTAATAGAAAATACCTTTGTAGTCTTATTCTTAGCAGGTAAAGTTTTTAGCGATAAATTATCTACACCTGCCAAATTATCTGAAGCACAAGAATGTTGACACTTCTTATATTTAACTGGTCTGCTATTATAAATGCAGCCTCTAGCTACCTTGTTATCCACTGATAGACAAATTTGCTGACGTTTTTGTTCGCCATCTCCACACGTGACATCACACTAAGACAAACAAAATTTTTAGAAAATTTTCAGAAGAATTTTTTAAGATAAAAAACAAAAGTGATGGGTTGAGCGCGTAAACAAAATTTATTTATTGTTGAAATTATTTGAAATGTACTAAAATTGGTGACAACCACATAAGCTTTGGTTGCTTTATGAAGGATTCATGCAAATAATAAGTTTTTTTCCCTGGGCTTTATTTAAAAGTATAATCTCTGAGTTTTCATGTGTTTCTTTCCTGAGTCCTAAAATCATCACAACCCAATTTAGAATTTTTGTAAATGGTGAAAAAAATTTTTTTTCAAAGAAAGGAAACACAGCTAAGCTACTAAAAATATGGTGTAATTATAAACCGAAGAATCTTACATATAAAACTGTTTAAAGCAAAACTTAGTAGAAAACCAAACTTAAAAAAAATTCTAGAAATTAGATCATATCAGCTAATTTTTTTGAATTTCTATGGCAAGGAAGCCAAATTGGCTAATCTATGTTTAAAAAAACGTCAGTTAGTCAAGTTTTCCTCTTAAAGCGAAAATTTCAGCTTTCTCAGAAATAACAGCATAAGCATAAAATATTCTTACATTTCAAACGGCAATAGTGTGTGCGGGATTTTTTTAGATAGCAAGAAATTAACAAAAAATTTGATTGATTTAGTGAGGTATTTCGCTGTCGTGATATTTATTATAATACAATTATGTTTTTTATACATATCTGCATTATTTGCATATTTTTTATCAACTCAATGATATAAGTGTGAAGATTATTTAATGCCATAAACGTTGTGGCTTTCGATTAAATCCATGAAAAGAGATTTTTTAGCCTTCAAAGCTAACATGATTGTGGTAGACGATGATCCAAGATTGTATTTGTTGTTATAGAACTCAATAAAACAAAGAATCCTAATCATTTTGGTGTTAAAAGTAAAAAAAGGATTTCTTTAAGAAGTAATTCATATTTTAATGTTTAAAAAATATTTGAGTACATATTTCCAGGTATTAAAATAAAAACAAAATTAACTTAGTACTTAGTTAACTTAGTCATTACGACTTACATTCGAAATAACAAAGATAAAATTTTAAAAAGGTTTAACCATTTGACGAAAGCTTAAACGATGAAGCTCAAACAGTAAAAAAAAAAAAAACACACGCATACACCAAAAAAGTTGCTGATTATTTTAACCCCATCGATTGCAAAGTCGCTCGAAAAACATAACTGTTCTTAAAAAAAAAAAAATAATAATAATAATAATAATCGAAAAGAAAAAGAACAGCATTAATAATTGTTATCCGCATACAATACCTAGCGCTTTTAAAGGGTGAAATCAATGTGAGTAGAGTCAAAACAAACCCTGTATGGTTCTTGATAGAAGGGATAAGATGTTACATGTTGATTGGTTCAGTTTATCCAAAGCACTTCTTTGCTACATGGCAATGTTTTTGTTCCTATACCTCAAAAAACAATATAACGGAATTAAAAACTCTGTTTCTCAATGTAAGGTGTCTCTGACCAATGTGTGATAACAATAAGCAGTAATTATTTCATTATTTTTGCATACCCTCCTTTTCAACAATAGTTGTTTGACATTTACCGATGCACAAATAGAATGTAGTAAGCTCATATTTAAACCTTATTTCTTTCCAAAGGACATATAATGTATACGGAAATCTTCGAGTACTTAGTAATGAGCTGACCATGTAATAAAATATTGCAGAATAATAGAATTTTTAATATTTGGCTGAAACTTAAGAGAAAAAAAGGGTCAGACTTGGGAATAAGAGCCATCTGATGCCTAAAATTTTTCAAAGTTAAATTCTTTAGCCAAACATGGCGCATTTTCTTAGATCTGGACACCACTGACTGGATTATTTTCTTATCTTGACCTTATAAACCATTTTATAATAGCTTTATTGACTTGATAATGTCATCAACTTTCAGACGTTCGTAGCGCTCCCTTTTTCGAAAGCCACGAAAACTTTATCTTTACTTTTTTTTTCTGCAAGTTGAATGGTGTTAGCTGAAACACCACGTGATTTTTAAAACCTCTTTATTTGATTTGCCTTTTTCCAGTTCCAATAGGAATTGTTCAAATTTTATTCCAAGCTTTTATTCTTTGTGCAGTCTTTTCGCTATTTTTCAACCGAACAGTTCGTCAAATATCACTGAGGCTAATTCAAAACATTCGAAATGAAAATAGATCAACAAATTACAAATCATTCAAATTCAGCGTTTTTTATATATACATTGAAAGGTTTCGTATGATGAAATGTATATTAATTATATAAATATTTATATAATATATGTTTATATATAAATGTATCAAACATTTATTTTTTTAAATTAGAGATTTTTGCAGAACTTACTTTTGCGAAAAAATTGGAAATTATTAATAAGTTTTAAGCATTTTTTTAGAGCTAACTTTTGCAATTCTGTCCTAAATCAAAAAAATTTATGCCGCAATAAGCAATTCCCGTCAAAAATTATACCTTAGTTCACACTTCCACAATTCGAATTAAAGAGAAAATTTTGTCGTAGGGACCTAAAAATTTGTCCGAATTATAGGTTTTCGAATTACAGAGATTCGAATTACGGAAAGTTAATTATAACAGTTTCTTAAGGAATTATCACGGTGACTTTAAATTTGTTCAGATAACGGAATTACTCAAATTAGAGAGTCAACTGTATAAATTGTTACCTAAAAGCGAAATTTTATTTTCATTCCGCAAATCTTTAAAAAAAGCTGAATTCCGCAAGATTTTTTCCAGCAAAATGACTATGTATTTTGAAGTTTTTTTTTCTCTAGCAAAAAATCCTTCGTGCAGAAGATACGGACGCTGTTTTTATTTCCAGTTTAACGGAGCAAATTCAAGATAATGAAAAATAAAATTACTTTCTCCCATTCTCCTGAAAGCCACCGTGGAAGACATGGTTCTGCTATACACAATTGAACTTCTGTTGGCTTATCGTTTATACATTTCCTCGCGTTAACTTCTTTATAAGTGTGTCCATGCCTCTCCATGCATAAAACGCTACGATATTGTTTTCCAGTACCACAGTAACTTGTACACTAAAAACAACGCATTTCACATCAAACATTTTCAACTTATTCCTTTTTTAATAAAAAAGGCTGTATTTAATATTTAAATACATCTCTCTAAAAAATTATAACTATTATGCATAATCAACAATTCTTAATTAATTAATTTCATTAATATCATCTCTAATAAAATTTTGCAGATTTTACCAGCAAAAGGTTTATTTAAGATTGGGGCGGTGCATCTTAATAAATCACTCACAGTAACTAATCATGTATAAGTGATAACACCTAACAAGATAGAAAAAAACAATATTGTATAGTACTCATCAAAGTTGAGTTTGTATTTGGTTTAAACATACAGCATAAGGTTATCTTATTTCATGTTTATGTTTAAATGTTTACCTTGGACCATTGAGTAACTAACCAGAATCCTTTTTCACAAACGTTCCCACGACATATCCGTTTTTGAATAGGCTTAGACAAAATCGGACAGAAATAATCTTTTACTACCATTCCAGAAGGACTTGCACAAACCACGTGACGTACTTGAAAACCTTCGTGACAGGCGGATGAGCACTAAAAAAAAAACATGTAAAATTAAGCATATATTAATAAACAAAAAAAATATAATATTAAACATTAAAATTATATAAAATCCTACCAAAAACCTGAAGATGGCAGGAATAAATTTTTTTTATTCTAAGTTAAGGCTGTTCTCTACGAGACGAAAAGAGAAAAGCGGAGCGAAAAATATCGGTTTTTTTTTCGTCTGACTTTTTCGTCTCGTGGAAAACAGCCTTTATATTTAGTTTTTACGTAAATTTCTGCTTTTTTCCAGCCATGTGAAAAATATTTTTCTGCTTAAACATTCTGAAAATAGCGAAACGCAGAATATAAAATTTCTGAAATTCATATTTTGAAATTTGTGACAATTGCTGCTTTGTTCCAAAAAAATCAAAAAATGCACTCTTTAGACAATCATGTTGGGACTTGTCGCCCAAAACTAAAAAGAATCTGTTTTCAGAATGAACTGCTGCACCAGACACCAAACTGGTATTTGCAATTTTTTGTAGTATAAAAAGATAAACATATATTTTATGTATAAGTCAGTTAACGAAATGGGAAATTTTGAAAAGTGACATTATAGGTCAAAAGAGATTGGGCCTTTGACTCCATAAATTGTAAAACAGTTTGAAAATATAATAACCAGAAATTTTCAGATTAAATTTAACTTTCTCTCATTTCAGACTCCAGATTTGGGAATTTTTAGAGCATCTAAAATTCTAAACCCAAAAAAATAGCACTCTGTATTCTAAAATTTTTTGATTAGCGATATTAAAGTCAGGTATAATAAGTACATACATAAGCTCTAATATAATTTAATACCTACTACAGGGGTTAAAAAAAATTCCTACTTCAGTCCATTCACCAGCAAACCATTGTACTGAACAAGGTTTTAATTCACATTTTTCCATTCTTTTCGGGACTTTATTAACATCACATTGATCTGCAGGTATCTTAAAGCCTTTGGAATTTTTACAATGTACATCACGTAATCTTACACCTTGGCCACAAGTGGTGGAACACTAAATTAATTTTAAGCACATCAAGCTACAATATAAAATATTGTAAGATTCAATAAAAATAAAACTCCCCTAAGCTTACACTAACTTGCAGTTAACAGCTTTTAAAAGAGCTATATTAAAAAAAAAAATTTGTTATAAAACTTTGTCATCATTTATACATTATAAAAATTATATTGTAAAATTACATTTTTATTATGTTGAAATAATCAATAATATCGAACCTACGGGGCAAAGAATTTAAAATTGAAAGTGACGACATTTAGTTATCAGGTTCGTTATTGAAGTAAATTAATCTCATTTAGGCAAGCTTTCAAGTATTCTGATTAAATTTATACTTAAAATTAGGTTAGAGGTATTGTGATATCGTAAAAATGATAAATGACTAACTAAAATAAACAATTAAAATTTTTCATAACTTTTCTGACATGCTATGATAGTAGCAAGGGAACACAACAATTAAATTCATGCTTGTCTCTAAACGCTAGTTCATGTTTGGGCAGCTGGATAATAATAATCTAAATTTTATGACATATGATTAATTCCAAGAATGCAAATATCAAATTTACCTTCCCCCAACTTTGCGGTTCCCATTTCTGAAAACATTCCAATATCTTGCATAGACGTTTTGTTATAGGTTTCCCATTCCAACAAAAACTATCGTTAACATGTTTTTTGAGTGGCATTTTATTCAAACTATTAACCTGCATACACTTCACTGTTCGTGTTTGAAAGCTTTCAAAGCCACAAGTTTTACTGCAGGCTGACCATGGACCAACACTCCATCTATAATAGAAATAAAAAAAAAGCGGTTGTATTAAGCGTATCGATTGAAAATATCATAATTTTCAAAATGATCATAGAGGCTTGGTTGCCAATAGCACATTGGATTCCTATTCACACACCCCATATTTATTTGTACCCCCGATACTATTTTCGCTTTTGAAAAATTATTAACTGGCAAACAGCTTTTAAGTTAGTGCAAAAAAATATTTTGATTTTTAACAAAAGCTCATACCTTCAATTTAGAAAAATTACTTTATGCATAATCTTTTTCCCAACCGCAGGGCAAATGTAAAATATAATACCAATTTAGTTTCTCTGTTTTGTATTGTGAAAGCAAATAATACATCAGTCTCAGATTTTTACAGTCAACAAAAGATTTTCTTTTTAGCGGTAAACTTCCAGTGGATTATCAAGTCAATCCTTTCCTCTGCAATAAAGTGGAAAGATTTAATCGATTTATCAATGACATGTTTTGAAGTTCATGGCTATATGCTTCGTATGGCACAAATAACCCAACATCAGCCCAACACCACCCCCCCCCCCCACCCCACCACCTCAGCTAATTTCATTTTTGGGTTAAAATGTTTTGGCTAATTCCAAACAATGTTGCTAAATTGGTCAGCCGATTGTAAATTAAGATTAAAAGATTCAGGAAAAATCTAGACATACCCTAGATCAACTCTTACTCATATGATAAAGTTTCCTTATGATTTAACAAGGTTGTAAAGGTTTTCTAAACCTAGTTATAATAGCTGATTTAATTTTCACAAGACTTAATTTTGAAATGAAATTGAATAAAAATAGCAACCATAGTAGTGCAATGTAACGAAACTTTTTAATATAAGCCATTATTGACTCATATTATCATTATAATTATAAAATTAATTAGATATAGCAAATAAATATTAGATTTTATCCCAAAAAAGTAAGAAATTAAAATAGAAAATCGCAACAACAACAAAAAAATATAGAAAATATAAAGGAGCACATTTAAGGATTTTGATTATTTGCAAGATAGGGTTAGTTATCTTACCTGGATTTGCAAGGTGTCTTGTTACAAACACGTAGACGTTTTGCAGGTCTTGCTATGTTTGAGCATTTATAATCACCAACAAACTTACCCATTCGTTTGCCATGAGCAGCGAAACAACGATAAACAAATTCTTGCTGTCCTGTAGAAGAATTATTTATATATATCTTTAACAGAAAGCTTTTGGAACAACAAATAAATAAACTAAAATAAACTTTTTTTCAAGAGAGGCTCAAAGCTTATTGCGGGGTTCAATGCTGAAAACACGCTAATAGTATTTATGATAAATTCTGTTTGAAAGAATAAGTTGAGAGAATAAGTAAGCGTAAGTAGTAAATTATAAGTGGCAAAATTGTATTTTTTACTTTCGTAAAAAAACAACTCCCAAAGGTTTGGAAAAAAAGGTTAAGTGAAATTCCTGGAAACATTCTCACAGATCTGAGAAATTAATCTCTATAACTCTTTATATTTTAGGTTTAAAAAAATTATTTGAACGATTTTTATTATTTTTTAAAATATTTATTTACTTTTAATTATAAAAACTATGGTTATTTTAAAATTTCTAGCATCACAAAAAATTTTGGCAGCTTTCCAAAAAAATGTTCACCCTTTTCGAGCAAGATTTATAACTTCCAAATGGTCAACGGTCAAACTTCCCAAAACTTAATATTTCTTGAAGAAATTTGGCAAAATCGAAAAGGTAACAAAAAATCATGTGATCGACCAAATGCTTAATATCTTAAGGTTATTTTTCTATTAATTATTGACTTTGGCTTGCTATCGCATAATCAATATAAAAATAGTGAATGAATACCTCCATTACACTTGTGGGAACATTGTGAGATTCCACCAACCTGCCATTCATACACAATTTTTGGTGAAATTCCTTCTAAAGGTTGCTCAGCTGCAAAAATATGTTTAAACGGTAATGGTTGACCCATACTTTTGTCACTCTGGTATACATTTTTGTTATACAACTGGTTACCTTGTGAAAATACATTATTAGTATCAGAATTCTGAAAAACTTCACTTAGCAGCGGTTTGGTAGCCAATGGTATTTTACTTTGTGAAGGAGGATAATAACCACGTACAGCAGAGACAGAAATTTTATACGAATATGCAATATCAACCACATCTTGTCGGTACAATATCTATAAAAAATTAAAAAAAAATAAATAAAAGTTGTTTTAAAAAGTGCATAAAGGGTTAAAAAAAAAAAACAAACATTCGACTTCTCATAGATTAGTAAAATAATGAATTTATAATAAAATTTCCATATCTACGTCATCGTGATTAATAAATCAAAATCATGCTTAAATCACAAAAAACGTATAAAGTAATATTTACCAAGATAACATATTTGTACCTGCTGCAGATGGGATTTGAACCCTTGGCGCCTCTAATAGGAAACCAATGCAATATTACAATCATGCGGATGTCAGCAGCACCAATTTTTGTTAACTTAATTTTGGAATCAGGTATCGTTTTTTAAATATCTGTGATAATAACTTTATGATTCATGTACCTATTACGATCTTGGAATAATAAGTACAGGTTATTACTCTTGATCGTCTCAGAAGCGATTTCAAAACAAAAAGAAACAAATAATCATCTTTGTATATTTGGTTTGTATAACCAAATGTATACATACCATGGCAAATAAATCCTGGAGTAAAGGTCCTTGTGCGGTTATCCTTTCTTTGGTTGGATTCTCATAATCACTTGTGTATTCAAACTTGCTACCAATGGCAAAAAATGTTTTACTTCCCTCAATCTGCCATCCCGCATTCAAAATAACTCCATTGTGACTGTTTAAAGCTGTAAAATAAAATGAATATAAGCATAACTGCAATAAAACATCTTGACTCAGTATATATGTTATTTGCTTCAATAGATTCACTGCAATCACTCTTAACCCCTTAAGCGTAACTGACGTAATATTACGTCGGAGTGTTTTATGTCAAAAACGATACCGACGTAATATTACGTCGCAAGAGTTGGGTGTATAAAAAACTATGTAGCAGGCGTAATCTGGGCGCTATGGCATCGAAATAAAGCGCAAATAAAACTAGA
>JAUZNK010091381.1:0-12473 GCA_035046665.1 Euphysa ruthae | reverse complement strand
GTAATTTTCATAGCTAATGTATATTTGTTTGTGGCAGAATAAATACTTACTTACTTACTTACTTACTTACTTACTTAGGAACTCGCTCACAGATCATTACGTTAAAGCTCTCATTTCAATTTTGAGCTTTTCCATGGAAACATAAAATAATGAAGCTCTTACAAAAGTTGGCATTTTGATTAAATTCATAGCACCTTGTCGTATTTCCACCCCGAAGTAGTTTTTTTTTTAGTCGATCAATAGTTTTGTTAGTTAAGCGGCCGCGACCAACCACCCATTTACTGTCTGTTTTGAATTGCGAAATAGATTTCCAATTGGCTTCTGAAAAAGTCCAACACTTTAAGTTTTTAACTGTTATTCCATTATACATATTTTTAACATTTGTCTAATTCTTAGTGTCTCTGTCATCAAGTTATTCTGAAAAAACAATTTTGGTAACTACATATTAACTACGAATTAAAACCAGGTTCGATTATATCTCCTTTTTCAGATACATTTTCTATTAACTTTTAACAAAAACAATGTGAACACCCATCTTCTTAAAATACAACTTTTAACTTTTAATATACCCATGCCAATAATACGATAACAGATAATTTGTTTTACTTTGCTAGGTTCGAGGTGCTGAATATTGACGAGACAGATCATTCTTCGGTTTTTTTTTTAAAATAATATCTGCAGTGTCATTTTTTGTTCCATTTAAATCATTAATATTATTTTAAATTGTTCATTTTTTAGAGCTTTTACAACAACAGATGTGTTAACAGTTTTTCCCCTAAAAGAAATATTTCTCTTTTTATGATATTTTGTTGCAAATTTCCTTCTATCAAAGCTACTATTAGCCACTCAAAGAAGCTCTTAAAATTAAACTGGTTTCGCTGTTTCTAAGAAATCATTTTAAATATAAAATGACGTAATGTTGGAGTCACACGGTCTAAATTATTAGCCTGTCAAAATCACATAAAAGGAACATAATATAATGTTTTCTTTCATATTGAAAACCCGTTGCAAAGTGAGTTACTAACGAAAAGTTGGCTTTAGCTGATTTTTTTTTAAATGTTGAATTTAAGCATTTTCAGGGTTTTTAAAACGTTTTTTTGAAATGACTTTTTCAAGAAAACGCAAAAAACAAAAAAAATTACAAAATGAATAAGTCTCCACTGACATTTATTAAGCCCTTTAATTCTTCATTTTTATCAGTAAAACCTTTTTTTAATTCATTTAAATTTTTTTTCTTAACTTTAAAATGTGGAACATTGTTTTTCCACTTCTTTTTTTAAATCCGTGCATCCAGTACTGTTTCAAATATGCGCCGCTTAACATATTGAATTTCTCCAACAAATTAATATGAAAGCTTCTCTTTCGTTAAAGCAGAGAACTGCTGAAGACACCCTGACTAGCCATGTCATGCGCTCAACAAATACATCTTTGGGGCAATGTTTCCAAA
The DNA here is from genome assembly GCA_035046665.1 of Euphysa ruthae. NCBI lineage: Eukaryota > Metazoa > Cnidaria > Hydrozoa > Anthoathecata > Corymorphidae > Euphysa > Euphysa ruthae. Next base: position 11,026 of record JAUZNK010091381.1, on the reverse strand, counting down.
TTAATAGTTTCAAGGACTCGTTTGAATTCTATGTCTTACCATGAAGATACTCTTCTGGAAAGCTGTTGAGATTTTTGAAAAAATAGCTGCTAGTATCGTTATATTTTTTTTATAAGGTAAATTTCCAGTTAATTTGTCAGCATTGTACCTACAATGCTGACACCTTTGTACGCAGGTAATTTATAGTTTCCATGTCAACCTTTTTAATGGAAGTGAACAGCGGCGATCGATTTTTTCATCGCATACAACATATCAACATTTTGACGTATTGCCATTCTATAAAAATTTTTGAGTGTGTGCACCAATATTTTTGTGAGTCTACTTAGCTTTTTACCAACACTTAAAAGTCCTTTGTGTCGATTTTTAGATTTCGCATTCGTGTGCGGATACGCTTCTACGCGTGATGCACTCTCCTTTTTAATAGAAACGTTGTCACCGTATGCTTTAGCAGTGATATGACAACAGTGTTGTAGGAGCTGCTATCACGATCATCAATAAATGTAGTGTATGACAAGTTGGTTTTTTGTATTGAGTGCAAAAACATTTTAAATATGCCGCTCTCGATTCCATCTACCCCGTATTAATATCAAAAGGGTTTTTTCATCTGTTTATAAATAGTTCACGGTTTTTGGTAATCTAAAACATGAGTGATTCCATTCACAAAAAAGATAATCACACAAAATATTTAGTTCTTGACAAAATCCCACTTTCGTCGAGTAACACTTCAACGACACACTATCCATAATTAATCATTACTGGAATAGTAAGTACTAAAGGTATTTCTTGTATAAAAACAAATCTAAAATGCTGAACTTGGCCAAAAATACGCTCCAAAATTGGGTAAATTTTGACATTTAAAATCAAAATTTTTAGTGATATGCCTTTGAATTTCCCATATTTTTTTAGGATCAATCATTAATGGAATAGTAAGAATTAAAGGTCTAGTATACCATAAAAATCTGAAATGTCTAAAAATTCATCGCCCCTGACCAAATCTACGCCATGAAAGTGGGTAAATATAGACATTCAAAAGCACAAATTTGAATTAAATGTCTTCAAACTTCCCATACCTTTTGGTAATTAAAAATTAATGGAATATTAATTAATAAATGTTTAGTATTTCAGAAAAATCTAACATGTCAAAAATTTGCTGCCTTTGACAAAAAAAATTTGGTAAATATAGACATTCAAAAGTAGAAATATTAGTGAAATGCCTTTAAAATTCCTATAAATTTTGGGGATAAATTTTTAATAGAATGGTATGTCGTAATGGTGTAGTAAACAAAAAAATTTTTAATTTCCATAAATATGCTTCCCTTCACCAAAAATATTCTTCGAAATTAGGTAAATATAAACATTCGAAAGCACAACTTTGATTGTAACTCTTTTGAACCTCGCATACTTTTTGGGAAATAATCATTTCTAGAATAGTTAGTACTAATGTTCTAATATTCCAGAAAAATCTAAAATGTCAAAAAAATTTGCCGCACTTGATCAAAAATACTCTCTTACTTTTTGGGGATTAATCATTAAAGGTATAGTAAGCATTAAATGTCTAGTATACCAGAAAAATCTAAAATCACAAAAAAAAACTCGCTGCTCTTGACCAAATATACGCCCGGAATATGGGTAAATTTAGACATTCGAAAGCACAAATTTGATTGAAATGCAGTAAAATATCCTATAATTTTACTATAATTGTAAGTACTAAGGGTGAGTTATACCAGAAAAATCTTAAAAGTCAAAAAATTTGCTGAATTTGGCCAAAAATACGTCCCTAAATTGGGTAAATATAGACATTGAACAGCAAAGTATTGAGTGAAATGCCTTCAAACTCTCCAATATCACTTTTGGAAATTAATATTTACTAGAACGGTAAGTAATGAATTTCTACTCTACAAGAAAAACTAACATTTCAATAACTATGCCTCGCTTGACTAAAAATGCGACCCGAAATTGTGTAAAATTATTCATTTTAAAGCAAAAATTTGATTATAATGCTATCTGACTTCCCATACTTTTGGGGTATAATCATTATCGGTATAGTAAGTTATAGGTCTAGTATAGAACAAAATTCTAAAATATCAAAAAATTTGCAGCACTTGAATGGAAAAATATGGGTAAATATTGTCATTCAAAAGTAAAAATTTGGGTGAAAATTCAAAATCCTTTTACTTTTTGGGGATTATAATTTACTGGAATGATACGAACTGAAGGTCTAGTATACAAGAAAATCTAACTTGTCAATAAATATGACGCCGTTGACAAAAAATTCCATGTAGAAATTGGGTAAATTTAGAGATTCAAAAGCACAGTGTTAAATGTGATTCCTACGAACTTCACATACTTTTACTTTTTTTATAATCATTACTGGAATAAGTAAAACTAACGTTCTATATACCAGAAAAATCACAAAATCTAACATGTCAAAATAATTGTCGCCCTTGACAAAAAATTTACCCCGAAAAATACGCCACTAATGCAGGTAATATTGACACTCAAAAGTACAACTTGTAGTGTTATGCCTTCGAAATTTCAATAAGTTTTAGAGATCAAGAATTAATAGGATAGTAAGTATTTCATGTGTTATTCTTTACTAGAATGGTAAATACTAAAAGTGTAGTATACCAGATAAATGTAACCTGTCAAAAAATTTGCCGCACTTGACCAAAATTTGGGTAAATACAGACATTCAAAAGCAGAAATTTAAGCGAAATTCCTTCAAAATTCCTGTACTTTTTGGGATTTGATTATTGGTTACTAGAAAAGAAAGTAATAAAGGTCTGTTATGCCGGAAAAATCTAACGTCAAAAAATTTGACGCCCTTGACCAAAAATACTCCCCGGAATTGAGTAATTATAGACATTCAAAAGCGCAACATTAAGTAAAATGCCTTCAAACATCCTTTACTACATTTGGGGACTAATTTGATAGAATGGTAAGCACTGAATATGTAGTATAGAAGAAAAACTAAAAAGTCAATAAGTAAGCCTTCCTTGACAAAACTTAGTCCCCGAGATTGGGTAAATTTAGAAGCAAAATTTTGAGTGTAATGCCTTCGAACATCCCATAAATTTTGGGGTTTTATTTATTAATGGTAAGTACTGTAGGTCTAGTTAACCAGAAAACCTAACATATGAAAATGCCGTTCTTAACCAAAAATACGGATCAAATTTGGGTAAATATTGACATTCAAAAGCACGACATTGAGTGAAATGCCTTCAAATTAGATATACCTTTTGGGGATTAATCTTTACTGTAATGTTAAGTACTTAAAGTCTAGTATGCAAAAAAATCTAACATGTCAATAATTCTGCCGTACTTCACTAAAAATTCGAAAAGAAATTGGCAAAATTTAGACATTCAAATGCACAATTTTGAGTATATTGACTTCGAACTTCTCATACTTATTGGGGATTAATCAATACTGGAATTGTAATTAATAAATATTTAGTATATCAAAAATATCTAAAATGTCAATAAATAAGCAGCGTTTGACCAAAAATACCACCCGAAATATATGTCCCAAAATTGTGAAGATATAAAAATTCAAAAGTACACTTTTAGTGAAATGATTTCAAAATTCTCTTACTTTTCGGGGAATAACCATTATTGGAATAATCAATACTAATTGCCTAAGATACCAGAAAATTCAAACATGTAAAATTTACCGCCTTTAACCAAAAATAAACCCGGAATTTGGGTTAACATAGACATTAAAAAGCACAACATTGAGTGAAACTCCTTCTAACTTGATATAATTTTTGGTGTTTATTCTTTACAAGAATTATAAAAGGTCTTGTATAGAAAAAAATCTAACATGTCACTAAATATGCCGCACTTGACCACAAATACGACAAAAAAATTGGGAAATTTCAGACATTGAGAAGCATAAATTTGAGTAAAATGCGCCTAATCTTCTTATACTTCTCGGGGAAAAATGTTTATTACAATGGTAAGTATTGAAGGTATAGCGTAAAAAAAAAATCTAGTATGTCAATAAATATTGTGCCAATGACCAAAAATATGCCCCGAAATTGGGGGAAATTAGACATTCAAAAGCAAAAAATTTAATGTAACGCCTTCGCTCGAACCTACCATACCTTTTGGGTATTAAAAATTACTGGAATAATAAGTAATAAGGGTCTAATATACCAGAAGAATCCAAAATGTAAAAAAAATTAGCCACCCTTGACCAAAAAAACGCCCCGAATTTGTAAATATAAAGCATTCAAAAGCACAATATTGAGCGGAACGCATTCAAACTTCGCATACTTTTTACGGATTAATCTTTACTAGAATGGTAAGTACTGTAGGTCTATTGTACAAGAAAATTAAGATATCGTCACGTTAAATTTGCCGCCGTTTAGCTGAGATAAGCCCTAAAATTGGTTAAATTTAGACATTCAAATGCACAATTTTCAGTGTAATGGCTTTGAAATTTCTCTTACCTTTTGTGGATTAATCATTTATGGGATAGTATGTATTTGATGTTTAGTATACCAGAAATATCTAAAATTTAAAAAAGTAGGCCGTCTTTGACCAAACATACGCCCCAAATTTTGGTAAATTTAGATATTCAAAAAGCACAATTTTGACTATAATACCTTCAAACTTCACATGTATTTTTGGGGATTAAACATTACCGGAATTGTAAGTAACAATGGTCTATTATACTATAGAAATCTAGCGTTTCAAATAATTATACTTTTTGACCAAAAATACCCACAAAATTCGGTAAATATAGACATTCTTTTGAGTGAAATACCTTCAAACTTAATATACTTTTTGGGAATTAATATTTACTAGAATACCAAATACTGAAGATGTAGCATACAACAAAATCTAAGATTTGAATAAGTATGCCGCACTTGACCGAAAGTAAGACACGAAATTGGGTAAATCTAGACAATCATAAGTACAAATTTGAGTGTATTCCCTTTGAAATTCTCATGAATTTTTGGGGATTAATCATTAATGGAATGTACTAAATATATATAACAGAAATATCTAAAATGTCAATAAGTCCTTCCCCCTTCCTATACTTTTTTGGAATAAGTGTTTTCTAGAATGTACTGAGTATGTATTATAAAAGAAAAATCTAATATGTAAGGAAATTTTCCGCCCTTGACCAAAAGTACCCCTCGAAATTTGGTAAATTTTGACTTTTAAAAGCACAAATTTGAGTGAAATACCTTTAAACTTCCTATACGTTTTAGGGATTAATCTTTACCAGAATGATAAATTCTGTAGATCTAGTATACGAGAAAAACTAAAATGTCAATATATATACCACCATTGACTTAAAATACGCCCTATAATTGGTTAAATATTGACATTTTCAAAAGCCCAAAATAGTGTGAAATTCCTTTAAATTTCATATACTTTTTGGGGATTGATAAATACTGGAACAGTAAGTACTTATGGTTTAATATATCAAATAAATCTAACATTTCAAAAAATTTTCCGCTTTTTACCCTAATAGGCCCCGAAATTGGGTAAATATATATATATATTAAAAAGCACAACATTGAGCAAAATGCCTTCATATCGTTTTTGGGATTAATCTTTACCAGAATGGTAAGTATTCTAAAGTCTAGTATACAAGAAAATCTAGCATGTCAATGAATATTTCGCCCTTGACATAAATACGCCCCCAAATTGGGTAAAAATAGACATTCAAAAGTACAAAATTGTATGAAATGCCTTCAAATTTTATATACATTTTTGGATTATTGGTTACTGGAATAGTAATTATTAATGGTCTCATATACCAGAAAAATCTAACATGTCAAAAAATTTGCCTAAATTGACAAAAAATACTCCGCGAAATTGGGTAAATGTAGGCTTTGTTACGCACAAAATTGAGTGAAATGCCTTCAAATACTGTGAGGGGATTATTCTTTACTGGAATGTCAAGTACTGAAGGTCTGGTATACTAGAGAATATATATGATGTCACTGAATATGCCGCACTTAACCAAGAATACGACACCAAATTAGGTAAATATAGACATACAAAACTATAATTTTGAGTTTAAATGCCTTCAAACTTCCTATAATTTTTGGTGATAATTCTTTAAAAATATCTGTTGCAATAGCATAAAAATATTTAACTGTGTCACCAATTTAAATTTTTTTGTTTTGAAACATTTTTTCTTGAAATATTTGTTGCTGAAACAAATAAAAAATCAAATTGATTTGATAATTTCACTTGTTTTAGCAACAAATTCTTCATGTTGCAAACGAGAATCATGCAAAAATACTAGTATCCCCGCGCACATTTATTAGCATTATTGCAACATTTTTATTATTAACCAATCAAATTCATTTATACAAATCAAAACACGCTGCCAAAACAAAAATTTCTGACGAGGAACAAAACAAAGACAAAACTTATCAACTTTTTCAAAGATAATAAAGCACTTTGGTCATCAAAGGTCATCTATAAGAACATGGAAAATAAATCCGAGGTAAAGGCAGTATTAGTCAAACCGATTGATTGAAAATTTACAGAAACTTTCCTTGATAAAAACTTCCAGAATCGAGAATCGAAGAAAGTGGAAGTTTTTTGCTCAACTCTCATTTTTAGCGGAAGAAGTCGAGAAAATAGAGAAAAAAGTAACATTCGAATTGGAAGAGAAAGAGATGTTAATTCGGTTTTTTCGATTTAAACCCAGCCATCTGTTACCGCCTCACCGACTACTGAGATCGTAATTTGAGGAATCACCTGTTTGGAAAGCTGGTTAAACAATTCGATGAAAAGTTTTCTAAAGATGAGATAAAAGGCGAAAGATAAAATTTGCAAACAGTGTATAAAAGAGAAAAAGCGAGAGATGGTTTAAAAGTTTCAGGTTCGAGTTCTTGCGATGATTATGTTTCAACGTTGGAACTCTTTAGTCAAATGGAGACCCTTGACGTTACAGGCGAGGTGGATACGTCTTATAAAGTTATGGTAGCTTACTCTCTCTTTTTCTGTTTAGATCAATAAAATGTTTGGATGGAATCTGGTTTAGGGGTTATGGATTACCATGCTTCAGAAGCAACCGCTGGTATCAACTATCAACTCTAAAATCCTACAGAAAGTGATCAAAGAAAGAGCGTTATGAAATATGCAGCAATACACGGATCCAGAGCCGCTGAAAGAAAGCTTCATATCATAGAAAAACTGCTAAATAAAAGAAATACCCAGAAATTCGCTAAAATGTACAAAGAAATGTCGAAAGCACGAAAAAACAACCGTGATGCTAATAAAGTGAGAGACATTGCCACGTGGAAGAACGTTACTATTAGACAATCTGGATCCGATTTTTCAGAGATTTTTAATTTCTCTTCGAAGAACTGGAGGACTTGTATCTTTTACTATCGCCATATCTACCGCATAGGCTTTGACTGCACGAAATCCCCAATATAATTTGAGTCACATCGACCTGGATTCTTCGCATTTGACGCAAAGCTTGTTTCAAAGTCTATGCCCAAAGACGCATCACGTCACATGAATCGTTCTTACCGGCAACCATCGACCAAACAGACGAGATGCAGGAAAATTTTGCAAACATAACTTTCGACGAAGAAAATTCTGAATGGGAGGAAAGTGACGAATACGATGGTGATTTTTAACGTGACTTATTTGATGAGATACTAATCGTCGATGAATGGTTTGAACCAAGACTCCAGATAATGATTTTTGTTTACCAAAGATGTTGTATGCTATACTTTAAGTAGTCTTCTGTTATTTTCGTGTAAGTTTGTTACAACATGTGATTTTTGTTCTTCTTTTACATTTTCAAATTGCTTATATTTCCTTATATTTACCGAAAATTCTCTAATTGCGCCAAATAATATCCGCGCCAAATTTTCAATTGTTTTTTTGGCTGCGTCAAATTTAATTTAATTTTTTCCCTGCCCCAAATTTTCTCCGAATAAGTTAGTAATTTTGGACAACTTTTTTTGCAGTGATACGTAAACTAAAAAAATTGATGTATGACGAAGATATCAATTTTTTTAAAAATAAGATTTATGGTACTTATGGTATACTTCTAGTAAGAAGATTGACATATCATGACCTCTTACTTTCTAATTTGGTAGACCGCTGATTAACTGGTGTCTGAAAACACACAAGTAGTTTGTCTCCACAAATCTTACAAGCAATATGAAAGGAGAATGCCCAAAATACACCAATAAGCTGTTGAACAACAATCACGTCTCTGTAAATTGAAATTTATAAAGAAATTTTGTAACTATATAGTTTAGCGTGTTTTAAAACATAAATTTTAAGGGTCTTTTTTCAGGCCTACGACAATGTAAAAATCACCTTAAATTTTGGCTTATATTTCCCTGATAATTCTTATGCAATTACAATATTAAAAACTGAAAACTATTTTAAATCGACTCAACTAAGAAAATACATATAAAAAGGTGTTTGAGCAATGTGATCCCAAATCAGAGTACAAGACGCGTTTCGTCCCTGTTTGGACTCGTCAGTTGTACATCCTGATTGGCAAAGAAATAATCGAAATTATTTTTTTAAATCTATGCGCCAATGGATTTGAGCGATACTAGCGACGTTCCATATTTTCGATTGAAAATACATATAAATTTCCAATTAGAGTTATAAATATATACCAACTAAAAATAAAGAAATCGTATTTCCCCTTTCGGCTTATACAAAAAGTGAAAATTCTAAAAAAAATTGTAATTTATAAGCATATAAACTAACAAGGTTATCGCAGTTACCAATCAAAGTTGAATCACAATTGTAATACTTGATTGTATTGACGAGCATTGGTTAACAGTTATTCGTTGATTAATCACATTTTTCTCCTGGTTTTCTGCCTTAATTCGATACCTTTGTAAGTTACAAATAATATCATCAGCACTTGAAAATTTTCCCACTTTTTGTGTAAGTTGATGTCCTAGCAACACTATGTTCGTAATTTATGAATTTCTAATTGATATATTTATAATATAATATATATTTATAATATAATAAGAAATTTAAAATTAATATTCATTTTCATAGCCACGTCACTATAAAATAATTTTTATTCAATTTTAGTCTCTTGGCAAGTATAACCAATATAATTTTTTATAGTTTAGTAGTAAAGTTTTATCAGAATTTTATAAGCAAAAATTTAGGGTTACCTTGTACATTGCTGTATGTCTGAAGAAGATATATATATATATATATATAAATATATATCATTCGTTTATATTATTGTAAGACACGCTCTGAAGAATCAAGAAAAGTTTTAGTGTGCAATTTACGTTGTATTGAAATTCTCTTTTTTTCTTTCTGAATTTTTATATAATCAAATTGTTATTTGTTCTAATTAATTCTAATTAGTTAAAGATGGTAAAAGGAAAATCACAACAACAACATTTTCTAACAGACGAACAATTCAATGAAATTAAAGATACTGTTTTGAATAACGTACTAAATTGTTTACCAAACATCTTGGAAGAAATTATTCCACTTATTCTGGAAAATATTACACAAATAATCAAATCAAAAGTTTCACAAATAACAACTGTGGTGCCACAAATTGATAAATCTTCAAATCTGGAAGTTAGCAAATTTATAAAGGAACATCATTCCAAGTGGATTGACCTGTTAAAAAAGCGCAAAGATATTTTCTTTAAATACACTCGCTCAAATCGTTTAATTTTATTTTATTGTGGAATACCTGTTTATTAGAAGAACCGTTATACATACCGAGGCAATTTCGCAACGAAAGAATTTTCGCTATGAACGAAAACGAACAAAAGTTATATCAAAAGCTAGACCTCGCAAAAATGAAAACGGAAATGGAAATTCAAGCTAACCGATGTGAAAATAACCAAAAAATCTAGATGAAATCGATAACGAGTTTAATACGTTTTTATTAGATTAATGTGAAGTAGTAGAAGGAGATTTTTATAAAGCTATAAAAGATGAATGGAACAAAGAAGTGAAGTCTAACAACAATAAAGTTACTCAAATTTGGGATAAAAACATCGAAGGAAAAATCAATGCATATAAGAAAGATAAAGAAACAAATATTACAAAAGAACATTCAAGGGTTTTAAATCGAAATGACAAAAATACCCGTCAAACAAATAACGCAAAATATAAGAATCATGATAGATCAATTATTATTCGAGAAAGATCGCAAAAAGATCATTCAAAAAACTACCATCGTTACAACCACCATTCACCATATCGGAGCCACGATCACAACAACTATTACTACGCCGACCGTCAACCGTTACAACCCCGCCAAAGAAATCACCGGCACCAAAGATCATCAACCTTTCATCCCATTGACCATCAAAGCAAGAACTGTCATTATTAAAAAAAGATACAAATTTACAACGCCTGCTAAAACCAATCACATTCAATTCAAATCTGATTTACATAAATTTACCAGAAGACTAAAAATAAAAGAAATTTTTCATGAAGCCGATTTCAAGGATAATAATAACTCTTTAGTTTATAATTGCTCAAATAAAATTTTTTGCACAAACAATATTAATTTACAACAAATTACAAATGATATTGAAAAAATCACACCTAATGACGTCGAATTTATTGACAATATTACTTACTCAGAATGGCAAGCATTAGAGAACCTACAAAATAACAACGAAATTGTATTTAGGAAAAGTGAAAAAAGAGGTGGTGTTATCATCATGAGTAAAAAATATTATTCCGACCACGTGGTTAAAAATGGCAATACTCCAATATATAAACAAGTCACAATAAGCATAGATAAATTAGTATTTCAAATCATTAACAAGCTAGTTAAAAAATATCAAAACGACCTTACGAAAAATGAAGCAGGTTATATTACTAACTTTCAATTGAAAACTGCTCAGTTTCTGTCTTCCTAAAACACATAAATGTAAAACTATTAATGAAGATTTGAACAAAACAAATAGTGACGTAGTTAACGTCCTAAACCCAACCGACTTAAAAGGTGGACCAATAGTATGAGGTCCAAAAAGTCCGACTCAAAGATTAAGTTCGATTACAGAAAAAATATTAA
>JAUZNK010091370.1:0-12473 GCA_035046665.1 Euphysa ruthae | reverse complement strand
ATACATGTATGTATGTATTTTGTGATAATCTAAAATTTCTAGACAAAACTTTTAACCTACAAAACAATTCGTATGAACCTTTCAAAAAACCAAACGGCCAACTACTCTATATCCACACACAATCCAATCACCCTCCTCAAATAATTAAACTAATTATGATATCCATAAATGACAGATTATCACAAAAATTCATCCAATGAAAAAATCTCAAACATATCAAAACCAAAATATTAAGAAGCACGAAGCGGTGCTTCTTAATACGAAGCGGCCACAATGATTTTAACTTAAAATATAAGCTCAATTAAAACAAATGACCCAAAAGAAACATAATTTGGTTTAACCCCCCATTTAGTAAAAATGTTTCCACCAATGTCACACATATCTTCCTGAGTTTAATTGATGAGCAATTTCCACCATCAAATCCACTACATAAAATATTCAATTGAAACACCGTCGAAGTAAGCTATAGCTGTACTATTAACGTACAAAGAATTATAAAAAGCCACAACAAAAAATTAACTACAAAAAATTCAAAACCAGATTTACCTTGTAATTTCAGAATAAAATAAAACTGCTAGATGAATGGTAATTATAGAGCTTCTACTATAATCTAAAAATGCATAGGGTCAAACCCTAAACACACCCAACAAAGTCTACATTGGTATAGAAGAAGGAGAATGGAAAAAGAGATTTGCAACTCATTCACCAATAAGAAACATTGAAACTCTATGACACTTTCAAAATATATATGGAAAACAAAAGAAAAACTAAACAAAATGCCTAATTAAACATATTACCAATAATTACCAATAAAGTCCCCGCGTAAACTAACATAACGAAGAGATGTTTATACGAAAAACTGGAAATCATCTCATAAGAAAATACGGAAGAACTACTAAACAAAAAAAAATAACTTATTTCAAAATTCTGCCATGAAAACAAAAATTCATGGATCATTGATAACAGTTTTACAAAATCTTCAATTTCGATATGAGGAAAAATTATCAGTCATTTTTATATTTTAAAAGGTTGCAAAGTTGCTAAATCCTTAAAAAAAGGTAAATTTATTTTTTAGAATGACCTATCTGACATCGAAAAAAAATCCCATATAAATATAATAATTGATATTATTTGAGGTGAAATTATGTCCTGAATTGATTTATTAAATAATCCCACTCATAGCAAAAACTCAAGAGTCTCATCAACCCCTGCACATCTAGAAGTATTTTTACTATTTCTGAATAAATAAGGGCGGAATCACATAGGGCGGATTTATTTTTCAATTTTCATATTTTTCATAAACAGATTTCTTACCATAAGAATTTTTCAGTAATTAAATTTAAAAACAACTTACAAAAATCCTTGTTCACAAATGATACATTGAAAAACCCCTCCAACATTCTTTAAAAATTGTCCAGAAGGACAACCAACTTGAACTTCTTCTGAACAGTTACAAGAAGCTAAATATGAAAAATGATATACAAGCAGCAGTTTGATTAAACTTATTCCTCCTTACTAAGAAAAGTCTTAAGAATAATTACATAAAATTAATGATTTTAAATCTGATACCATTGCAGAATCAGGAATTATTTTCTGTTCTGAAAGGATAAAATTACCAGGATCGTAACAACAACTAAAATATAAAACAAGGCTTTAATAATGATTTTCCTAATTTCTTATCGTTCTAAACAATAGATTTATTTTGACTCTACCAAGATTATAATAAGGTTTATTCAAAGGGTCATACAAAAAATTTTTTAGTATAAAATCGAGATAATTTTTAAATTCAAATAATGAAAAATAGATAGGTCTTAAAACAGATTGTATGGAATATTTTTTAAAAGGTAAGCAATTCCAAATTTTAGGCCAAATTTAACTAATTTATCGCTTCCCAAAAAAATATTAGTAATAAGGGTATTGACAATCCCAGCGCATTAATATACTATCATTATTATAATTACTAAATTAATTTTAGAAACTGATGAATAATATTTAAAAAAATAATAGTTTTAGATGTAAATCTTTGATGTTGAAACAATGAAGGTCAAATATATATTAACTTTTATTAGTATTTTTATTAGTTATTCAAAAACCTATTTTTCAAAGATGGTCAGGTGGTTATCATCATCTAAATCTATTACGGTTTTTAAGGCATATGGTGATATACACATTTTAATTTGAGAAATTTACCAAAATTTATTCCTGAACTTTTTTTAAAGTAGATTTAACTCAATAAAATAATACTGCAAATCAAAAATGGGTTCATTTAAAATTGCCAAATTTTTAAAAGTGAATATGGGTACCACTTCAGATTTGTGTCAAATTTTTAACACCCACAAATATTAGGAAAACACAACCCTGAAAATTTCATATCAATTTGTTTAAAAATTTAGATTTTTGACAAACCATAGCTTAATATTCCAACAAAATGAAATTAAGACAAAAAAAATAATTGACAATATAGACAATGAAATGAAGGAGTTGAAACAACAACTCCTGAAGCTGAACGAAAATAAAACCAATTGGCAAGTTATTATTAGGTAAACAAGGAATAAATGCAATGTTAGAATGCAAATTATATTCTCAAAAACAATATGGATGAAGAGAGTACATGGAAATTATTGGTCTTGATGATCACATACCTAATGACCAGGTTGAACAAAGTTTTATAAAGCTATTCCAGAAGGCGTAAATATAACCGGCAGATTCATGCAAGTAACCCACAAACTTAAAAACTTTCCAACAATTATTGTCAAGCTATTCAAAAACTGCCACACATTTTCTCCAACAAAAAAAATCCTTCTGGAAGTCTCTGCAGTAGAAAAATCTTATCTCAACATAAAAGATACACTTTATGTGAATGAACCCCTATGTCCAATGTATCGAGTCTTGTTAGGAATGTACAATACTCTCTGTAAAAACAAACCAACTGATGGCTTCTACAAAACAAATGCATCCATAAATAACATGGTAATTGATAATATATTTAACAACCAATTTGACCCTGACCCAATAAGTGGAAACTTCATAGTTGGAATTTCTGACTATTTACCTTCTTTTTTCATAACTCCAAACCCAAATCAACGTCACTTACCAAGGAAATCTGACATCTATCAACATACTTACAAAAATTTTGATAGAGAAAATTTCATTCTATTGACTATTGATTAGGAAAACATTTTAGATATTCAAAAGGGGCATCCTAATACTTCTTTTAATAATTTTTGTCCGCTTACTGAAACCCTTCTAAACGTCAGAAAAATTTCTAACAAAAAACATAAGCCATGAATAAACCATTAATTATGAATTATTTTCTTGAGCATCAGATGCAGAATTATTTAATTAGATATTTAATTTAATATTTAACAGACTATTTAATTTATATGCTAAATGTAAAATTCTTGTTACAAAATATCGAAAATTTTATTCTTATAAAGCGCTAAGAATCCAAATACAATTGTTAATTCAAACAAATAAAGTGAATTTTTATGAAGATTACTTTAGCAACTAATAAAAATTTATGTAAGATTTGGCATGGTATAAAACAAACTATCGCCAGTATATCAAATGACACATATTGATAATTTTGATTAAAAATATTCAACTAATTATGCTCTAATTAATCTAATTTATTGTTGAAAAAACAAAAGCAGCACTAGATAAAGACAAAGCTGCATGTGGAATACTTTTGGACTTCCAAAAAGCTTTTGACACTGATAATCATGAAATTTTGTCAAATAAATTTTACCACTATGGTGTAAAAGGTAAAATTAATGACTGGTTTAAAAGCTACTTGCGTGACAAAAACAATATTTTTTAGGTTTTTGTTCTAACATCTGTATATCCAAACATGGGGTACCTCAAGATTCTGTACCTGGTCAATTGCTATTTTTAATATATATCAATGATCTAAATAGAGCTATCAAACACTCTACTGTCTATTACTTAAGAGGTTATTATTTAGGAACTTATCTAGATGAAAACCTGACTAGACTATCACACTGTGAACAACTCACCAACCAAAATTTAAATTTGCTGATGGTAGACACTGCAACACAATACAGTAAGGATTATTACCTTTTTCTGAATATAACTGTCACGTAAGTCTATTATTATTAATAGTACAATCTTGAAATTGTTTTTAGCTGTTTTTTATTTTCAATCATTTTGGAGTTATTTCACTTCACAGCTGCTTAAAATTAAAAATTTAGGGAGGTTTTTTGAACTTAGAAATCCAAGCCATCATAATTGAATTCATTGAAACTGTAATAAACATTTTTACAACATTTTTCGTCATCAGTTTATCTAAGAAGAAAAACATTCCTACTGATCAGAAATTAAAAGAAAAGTTAGGCTATCACAAGTCTTGTGCAAGATTCAAGCAACTTTTATCTGTTTGCTATCATAATAAAGACAACTCAAATGTGACTGCTATCATGTCATTTCTGAAGATCACTAAACAGAAGTTCATTGTTTTATTATTAACTTACTCTCTATGGTTAAAAATAAACTTCTCACAAATGATTAAATTAAGTGCTTCAGTGATGGAGCAGTAAATCTTTGTCACTTCATTTGAGATTTCTAATTTAAAAAATTTAACAAACTAACACCATAACTCCAAAACTATTTGAAAAAATAGCAGAGGTTTAGAATATATATTTGTAGACATATGCTATATGAAATAAGATAGGGAGGAAAAACCATCAAATTAATCACAAGCAGGACACACAGTATAAGTCCATTAGGTTAGGAAATATGAAAGGTATAGGAACATAAAAAATATTTTCAGGTGAAAGATGGTTTGAAATACTTATTAATGTGGGTAGAGTTAGTGGTCAAATAATTTTGATTTATTATTTTGAATAATTATGGTAGAAGATAGAAGTTTCAATATAATTATCTCCATAGTGTTTGTTAGCTGATAGCCAAAAATATAGATCCTTCGATAACTAAGTGAATGCTGCGTATAAATTAGAAAAAAAGAAGCTTAAAGTAAGTGGTAGAAAAAATAACAGACATGTCGGAAGAAATGATGATAGATGAGTAGAAATCCACAGAGATTATAGTTATGGAAATAGAAATAAGGAAAAAAAAAAAAAAAAACTATTTTTGAGTTTTTCAAAGCTGGAGCGCTTGAAGAAAACAAATGTGGAATATCAAAACAAGAAGAAACGATGTCAAAGGAAGATGACAGTGAGAATGACGATGATGAAAAGTATCACTTACGATGTATGTAATATGGAAAATGGAATTAATGTCATACAATGGAATTCATGTAATAGGATGGAATCCAAAAAATACTTCAAAAATGAAAAACAGCAAGGTCTCTGATAGTTAGCCAGCTACTTTAAGTATATTTCAAAATATTTTAAACTAAAATTTTTTGAAAAATTCAGATTTGAATTTCTGAGAAAGATAATAAATTCAAGTAAATGTTTTCCAGCATTATTTGCTTAGATCTTAGCACATATTGTTGCGATTTTTGGTTTCACCGTACGTTGCAGGTTTTTTTTGAAGACATGAGTCATGGTTTAAACCACTTCAGATCAAAATTTTTATCTTGTTTTATTTTTGAAAGATAATAATTTCAAAGTGGAATATTAATTTACTAATTATGATCATGATGTCACATAATGACCGACGAAGCAATACTGTCTAACACATTAAGTTTAGGGTGACACCCATACCAAAATATTCATCCAGAACAAACATACTACAGTTTATATTTTAGTGAATTTTTTTTTCAGTCACAATTTTCTTTACAGAAAGCATTAATAACAAAAGGCATTCTGTAATGTTGAAGACAATTTTATTTTTTGAAATTATAGTTTATAAATATATCTTGTCTGCTCTTGTAGAACAAACTTTTTTCTTGTATCAAAAAATATACTGTTAAATTAGTGTTTGTCAAGGTAAGGTACAATATTTTGTTTCCCTTACCTGAAAAGGTTTAAAAGAAAACTTCTATAAAATTAATTGAAAATGCTAGTACAATTGCCATTTCTTTAATTAAAAAATAAAAGACTCCTTGCTTTTGAAGTCGTTAAAAATTTGGACCACATGTCAGTATAAAAATAATGAATGTTTTCTTAATTTTTTGTTCAAAACCATAATAAAGAATCCAAGATAAGGTTATTATATTCAAAATCATGAAGGGGCCTGAAACAAACCAACTGTAGAATACAATTTAACTCAAATAAATCTAAAATGAATTAGTGTTCAGCAAAAATCATATTCTTATGTTTTTAATGATACTAAAGAAAAATCAGTTTAGTTTTACATTAACTTCATAAAAAGACTTTGCATGTGTCAAATTTAACTAACTGTGTTGAATTTCTCAATATATGTTTACTAAATATCATTAAATAATGTATCTGCTTGTTTATTGCATGTATATTCATATAAATTTCTAATTCATGTTTAAAATTTAGGTTTGACGAGATGCCGGAGCAGAGATTGAATAATTGTTTACAACATAAATACCACCACCTTGCCAGTCTGACATAAAAATATTTTAAAATTCAGTAACTTTGAATGAGTAATGTATGAAAATAATATAACTTTTTTTTATAAGGAATCATAAAATTTGCTTTAGCCTGTTTCTTATTTATTCTTGAAATTTCAACTCAAAAGGTCTTAAACATTTTCTTACTTTTTACATGAAAATTATTGGTATTTCTTCAAAATTCATGATATTTCATTGTTATCTATGGCATAAAAAATAAAACTCCTTACAACTGTTTTTGTGAGACATTTTGTCAAGATTTTTAACATTTTAGTTGCCTTATTTATAATATTTTAATTTTTTATTACTTTTATATATTTTTCCACATCAATGAATATTTGTTTAAAATTTGAATTTTCGTTTTGCTTTATTAATAATAAAAGGCAAAAATATGGTCTATTTGAGCTGACTTAGCATGGCTAATTGGAGCATTTGTTTTTTTGATTTTTTAACTCTTGAATTACATTGTAGCAGAAAACTGTTATTGAGATATACGTCATTAATCACCTCAACGGAAATTGGTTGACAATCTAATCAAGGAGTAATTACTTTGAATAATGTTTCCATGAAGGAATTGTAAGTTGTTTTAGGTTTTATCTCTCATATTGCTGTCATTCCATCATCATTTATCAAACGGATTGGGGGATTTCTAACCGATTGAGGGGGAGGTTTCTGATTGAGTTACACCTGCTTCTTCAATGATGTGATTTTGAAGTAAAGATTTTGAACTTTGTCTAAGATGTCCATCTGGTGTAGCAATACTCAGTGGAAGAGAAGTAATCGGATGTTTATATACTTCTTCAAGGTTAACATTTTTACTTAGGAACAGTCCTAGAGCTTGTCAATCTTTTTTAAGAGCTGTGAAAATCTTCTTAGGCAATTTTTAAATTGTTAACCCTGTATGATTTTTTTGCGAATAGGGTCAAAACAATCTTTAAATCTGTTGACAAGTCATTTACTGGTAAACTCACGATATTTTTCTTTACCGTGATTATATGCCCCAATTAGCCCAGCAAATGTTCGTACTAGGTGAGTATCATTTAAAATTTTATCACCAAAGTGTTTAATAAGTCTACGTTTCAATTGTCAAATGTTTGAGACAACATATTCTATACCCTGCTTTATATACACGGTTTCCAAATTGTTTAATAGACTGTTTAATAGGAATGCTGACTTCTGGTACAATATTTGATGCTCAACCTTCGCTAAAAACTTGTTCAAAACATTTTCAGCAATAAATGTGTTTTCACTATGTGTTATCTGTTTTCACTATCAAATAATTTTTTCTGAATTATCTTTTAAGGCGTGTGGTGTGTAAATCAAGGAGTGTGGTCACTACACACCTAAAATAGTTTAGGTGTGTGAGGGATTGTCCAAGTGTGATCACACTTTATTTCTGAACAGGCCTGTACATCATGTAATAGAATAGAACTACGAAGTTTGAATGAAAACATGGTACAGGCACAGATTGGAGCTATTTATTTAATCAAAATGAGAATAAAACCGATCTACTCAAGATTTTTTTTACTTACCGCTTCAAGAATAGAGATTTATTTAGAATACTTGTCATCATAAATGATGTATATGATACATGGGAGTTTTCATCCATTGCAATGGAAATGCAAAGATATATGTTTTTATTTTAATGGTTTAAGAATAAACTGAAACCAATCAGGGAATGGTACATTAAGATAGACAGCAGTAAGTTTGTGGACGACACAAAACTTGTCAATAATTTTGGTGATGAGGTATTTTTAGGTCTTCTACATATCCATGTTATCATGGGTTGTGACATGTCAATTTATATGTATGGTGTAGACAAAGTCAAAGTTATCAAAAAAGTACAAAAAAAAAATTCATAACAGACCCCGATTTTATGATTAAAAATATTTATAAGAGTTCATTATCAACTGTGTTACTGGCTGCAATGTGATGTTAAAAATCCAAAAGAACTAAGTTTTGAAGAGTTTGGATGGCGTACACTAAAGAAATAGAATAAAGAAAGTAGTATTGTGACGGTTGTACAGGAATGGTTTACAGCTGCTGATTAAAATATCTTCTTATCCTTTCCAAATTTTTATCTATTTTATAAAGTTGGGTATAGCCAATTAAGTGATTATTAGGATTGAAGATATTTTTTTTTCAAATGAACTTTATATTTGAAGTACAAAGGAAATTGCATTGGTCACATAGTATTTTTAGATACCCAGATTCTGGAATTTAAGAAATAAAACAATCGAAAGAAACGAAAACAAAATTATAAAAAGGAAAAAATCAATATCAACAATGAGGAAAATCTATAAATTATGTCTATTTTTGAGATAACTATGATTCCGATGATGATAGTGATAGTGAGGATTCCGATCTGTCACCATGAACTTATGTTTTTACATATTCAATAAAAATATCTTATTATCGTTACGGTTTAGACATATTCTAATTAAATTACCTTCATTTTATATGATCTGACATGGAGAGTCTCTCTCAATGAAATTAATCAAAAATCCAATTGAACAATAATCAAGAACAATGTATAATGGGCAATAAATTTTGAACGATAGGAGTGAGCACATATTCATACGGTACCCATGTTGCGAGTTTATGCCAAACTATTTCTTTGAAATGTAACTTGCATCAACTTAGAAGAATACAAACAAAAACATTGAATCCCTCTTTACCCAAACACTTAAAGGGTTACTTTTGAACCGTAGCATTAAACACGTAAGTTTTTATATATAGTTTTTTATTATGAATAAAAGATGACATCACTTGTCAAGGCACAATGGACCAAAAAATTTTTTGACTCATCAAAAAAATTATCACTACAGTCTAGTATCATGCTTAAAACCAAAGAAAATTTGGCAATTTGTTAGATTGTTACAAAATTTCCCTGTCGAATGAATGAATGAATGGAAAACAATGGCCGAAACTTCAACATCGGTCAAATTATTTTTATTTGAATTGTGATCTAATAAATTTTTCTATAAAACTTTTCTTTACACAAAAAATAAAATTTTACCAATACATGAAAAACCACCTATTTTTAATTTTTTTTTTTTTTTACTTTAAGGCATAAACCTAAATTAGTGATATGTTTTCCAAACCTTTTTTTCATTATCAACGGTTATACAAACTAACTTGACATTAACACTCTCAAATATTTGATTATTCCTGACCTTTCCTCATATTTATACCCTGAAACTAGCAAATGACACTTATCCAAATGAAATTTCATATAATTGCATTCACACCATGTTATAGCAATCCCTTTGTCTTCTTCCAGTTTTTTCATAACATTTTCTAAGCATAAACCAGAAAATCAGACATTTAAGGTGTTGTGGGATCCGTAACATTGAAAATTTTATTGTTTTTCCAGATAAAGAAGAGATCGTTCAGATAAACACTAAAAATGTATGGTCCAAGTACCGAAACTTGTGAAACCTCTTCCAGCAATAATAAATCCACTCAACTACTAAAAGTTGTGTTAAGCTTTATTCTATGTATTTAGCAGATAAATAGTTAGTTAGTTGGTTACATTTATTTTTGGTCCACCAGCTACATTGTTAAAATTTACAGTGAATCTGAAAATATACAATGAGCATGTGACAATATAAGTTTGATATATTAAAAAATATAATAATAAAATTAATGACATTCAAGATAAACTAAAATCAGCAGCTGTTTGGGAACACACAAAACTTAAAAAAATCCAATTGGACCTGTCGCTAAGAAACTGCGTCTATGCTCAAATTTGTTAATTGAAAAAACAAAACATATTTAGCTCAAAAAAATTTCAAAGCAGTTTTTTCAAATTTTTCATTCAATTTGTAAAATGAAATCTAGAACAAATCTTCGATATTGTGAATGTTTGCATATTCTTTCAATAAGATTTTAACGTCAATACTAAACAAATTTAAATAAAATCTGTACGGAGAGAGGGTAGTTTAGGTGCTACAAGTTTGTTCCATATTTGCATAGCACGAAATGATACTCTGAAAGAAGATTGCTTAGTGTTACAAACTGATTCTATCATAACTTTACTAAAGTTTTAGTGAGCTTTTTTTCAAAACCATAAGGCTTATGGTTTTGATAAAATCTAGCAATTAGTAACTACTTGTGAATGATTGAAGTAAATCATGATATCATTTACCTTGCACAGCTTTATCTATAGTAACTAATAAAAAAATTAAGCACAAAAAATGCTTTTCCATTCCATTTATAGCTTCTGAATAAAATTCTTGAGTTTGATTTCGATGGTAGATACAATAAATTAGATCATTTATAGCTAAGCAGAAAAACAAAAATATATATTTTCTTTTTTCTCGAGAGCAGAATAATATCTCATAAATTTTTTATCCTATTTACACAACCTTTTTTTTATTAAAAATAGGGATTTAATAGACATTTTCAAGATATTTGCTCAAAAATATTAGGAACAAACAAAACTTACATGATAAATTCCTATATCACCAAGCTAAAATTTAATTTTTACCACGTTTTTGAGAAACAAATACACGTGCGATTGTTTTTGGCCGGTTAAAGGCTGGTTTCAACTTTCAAATAAATTTATTAAAACCAAGGAAAAACAGCAAGAGCGGCATTGCCAACTTTCCTATTATACTACACTCTATTTTAATTTTATTTTAATTTTTTTTTTTTTTTTTGGGGGGGAGAGAGGGGACGGTGATTTTACGGCTCTTGAGATATTCTTGGCGGGGAGAAAAAAACACATTCTGAGAAAAACGCGATTTAAAATAACGAAGCAGATTTGTTTTTTTCTGCGAAAACTAATTACTTAAATACCATAAACCAACGTGAATTAAATTCTCCTGCTTCATATAAATTTCCTTCTTTTGTCTCATTTTCGTCCTGTTTGTGGAACCGTTACCAACAAGGATTTTTCCTTCGCAGTTTTGTACTTTCAGAATTTTTGTAATGTGTTAGCGAAATCTTTTTATTAATAGCAACACATTTTTTGATTTTTTATGCTTCAAGAGTCATATTCAAATTCTCAAACAATAAAACGTTAGTTTTTATGCCCATATTAAAGTTACTCACTGCATCATAAAACCCAAGTCGTAACTGCTTGAATGACACAAAAGTAGATTTTGGTGTACACTCCCAAATTATCGCATTTAAACTCTCGTTCTAATGTTGGGTTTTTCCATGTAAAAATTTTGTGAGCATTTCATCAGAACTGAGTTCAAAATATATTGGTTTTATTTGCATGAGAATATCTAGCGGTAATCCTAGACTATTTGTGTGCATTTTATTAACAATGTTGTGGTTGTGTCTACAACAACTATCCTTTCCTTTTGGAAAATGTGGACTATGACAATCGTTCTTGGTAGACGAAGCTACATGAAATAAACTAGCCTGACTGATGATTGTGTTCCTGATAAATTATTAGAATGTTGTCTTAGTGTGATACCGAAATAATTTTTTTGGAGATCGACTGTAGCGTTCTGTAATCGCCCTCTGCTACCAAGTATTTTCACAATATTTTTTACTTTCGAATTCGGGTACCGATTCTTTTTTGGTAGTAAACAATAAAGTTAAACTCCCTAATAGTTATGCCTTCGAAAATATTTTTGACTGTTGAAAAACTCCAACTGTCACCATCACCAAGAAACTCTGTGTAACGTAACTTGTGAGATTTCATTGACCGATTGAAGATAAGCTTGACACCTTCTGGTTCCCTACCAGTAGCGGAACCGTTATAGGTGTAACTACATATACGCGAGTTTCTTTAGTTTGCATATGCAAAATATTTTAAGGTCCTTTTCATATAAACCTCGTCTTAGTTTGTTAGGCCATTTTAAAGCGCCTTGCTGACAAGTTCTGGAATTGAATTAAGCTTACCCTTTGCGAGAACGCGGATCTGGTCGTGTTTTTGAGCTTTTATTCATAGTCAACTAGGTGCAATATTTGTGCCAGCACTAATGAAAACGCACACGGCGGCAAAGCC